>JALIZH010028588.1:0-20370 GCA_030522465.1 Rhipicephalus appendiculatus | reverse complement strand
CAGACCTAAAGCGTAGAAGAGCAGAAGTAAAAGATTTCGTAAAACTCCAATTCGGGGTATACCGTGGTTAGGAGCCACGTAGAGATATCGCTACTGAGTTAGTGCCATTTTTTTTTTCTCGCGTTATGGTAATTTCAAGGCATATATTGACATAGATTTTATTCGTATTGTACTTCAGTATCTAGTTATCCTCACTGCTAGAAGAATGAGGAGGACGAATGAACTTTATTGAGAATTAGGATTTCGAGTGGCGCGGCCTAGGCCTCCCACGTGGGGACGTCGAGGTCTTGTCTCTTCGCTGCGTGCTTAAAGAATGAGCAAAACAAATTTTCATTTTATCTTAAAAGTATAGTTTTGCGACATCTAACGCCGGAATGATTTGGCAGCCGCAGGACAAACTCCAACAAGCTTACAGTCATGTTCTTTTGGGTTGAAATACGAAATTCATCCCACGTCTAAAGGAAATCATTAAACAATGTTAATTAATTTTCTACTCACAGCAAGACCATTTTCTATTATGAACTGACTGACTAAGTTGCGTTTTCCAAGATAACTGTCAATTTGCATTCTGAATATTTTTCTTTAAGTATCCATCAAACGGCCAAGCAAACGGGCGCACAGCCATGCATACTTGAATATAAGATGCACAAGCGTGCAAGAAGCAATAAGAGAGAGAGAATTAACTTTAATAATGGTCCTGATGGGGCCATAGAGTAGACGGAACAAAAACAAACATTCATTTCAGTTAGATAGCGCTTGTTGAGTCCTGCACGGTTTCTTTTTTCGCCCCGTGTCTGTGTTCACAAAGCGCACTTTTGAAGATGAATTTATTTCAGCTACCTACAATCAAGATGTTAGAATTTTATTACAATAATGACATTCCGGAATTCGACACAGCAATGCGTTATATTGGAGGACCGTGCGCCAAAAATATCGCGCCATTTAAGGGCACAAGGTAAGGTAGAATTTTTTTTTTAATTGAAATTTCGTTTTTTGCTTGTTTGAAAAAATAAGGCCTTTCTGAACAATATCCTGTGCCCCACACATTTTGTCGCGCTTTGATTGAGCCATAAAGACCAAGTTTTCGAGACCAACTGACGAGAAGCCAAGCCCCTTTTTCTGAGACGGTGCACCTGAGCCTTCTGCCTCACGTGATTTCTTTAGGGGCGGAGCACCTTAGGGTCTAGGCTTGTCCGTTGTTGTGCGTTGTCCGTGCTCACGGCACAGCACATGCAAGGTATCCACTATACGCCATGACGATGACAATGACGCTGATGACGATGAAGAATAAGCGCGTTCCAGGCTACACATTGTCTTTCTGCCATGGATGAAAACGAACGTGAACGCGCTCTCGCCCGGGAAAGGCAACGCCGACGCAGACAACAAGCTACCCCGGTGGCGAGAGCAAGTGAAGCAGCGGCAAAGCCGTCAACAAGCTGCCACTCCGGAGGCGAGAGCGTGGCATGCGGCGGCTCAACGTCTATGCAGACAGCAAGCTACCCCGGAGGCGACAGCTTGGGAAGCAGCGGCTAAACGGCAACGCCGACAACAAGCTGCTACACCGGGGTTGCGGACACATGGAAGCGGCGGCTCAACGGCAAGAACACACTGCATATACTGTACACACGCGTTGTCGCTCAATTACATGCGGGAGTGGGCAATGTGATTTACGGTAAGAACGACCCCCAGTGCTTTATTATATTATTTATTATTATTTATTTATTTACAATACTGTAAGCCCTCACGGGCTGTTACAGGGGCGGGAAAAGACAATATACAATATTAAATACAATATTATGTACAAATCAGCTCCAAACGATGCTGAAAAACTTCAGCTGACTCACAATCAATAAATACACTGGAATCGAGCTTATTCCAGTGAATAATTGTACGAGGCAAAAATGAAAACTTGAACACATCAATTCTCGCGGCATAGGGTAAAATGGCATACGGATGATTAATACGCGGTGACACTCGCGCTGGGGGGTACAAGTACAAAGTTGGATCTATGTTTAATTTTTTGTTGTATAGTTGGTACAGAATCTTCAAGCGTGCGATTTGTCTGCGCGCAGACAGCTTCTGAAGCTTAGCCCTGTGAAGTAATACGGTCACTGATTGCGTCCTCTGGTAACACGAATAAATAAACCTCGCTGCCATTCGCTGGATCCTTTCTAGCTCATCAACAAGCTTTTGACTATGCGGATCCCATATAATACTGGCATATTCTAAGGTTGGGCGTACTACTGTTTTATAAGCCATCAGCTTTGTCTCAGGCAGAGCATCTTTTAGCTTTCGCCGCAGAAGACCCAACTTACGTTCAGCCGAACCACAAATATTTTCAATATGCTTGTTCCAGCTGAGATTTGAAGTAATAGTAACGCCAAGATATTTTACCTGACTAGATCGCTTAACTTCCATATTTTTTATTTTATACGTAAACGTCAATGGCGCTTTCTTATTTGACACCGTCATGCATGTGGTCTTGTCGAAATTAATTTTCATATCCCATTTATCACACCACTCGTCAACAGCACACAAAGCATCATTGAGCAAGAACTGGTCAGCAATGCTTTTTACACGAGTATATAACACACAGTCATCCGCGAAAAGTCTCACATCGACGGAAGAGTGAACAGCTTTTGCAATATCATTGTTGTACAACAGGAACAAAATGGGACCCAACACCGATCCCTGTGGTACTCCGGACGTAACAGGCAATGTATGTGACCGAGCTCCGCTAATTTCGACAAATTGCTCCCTGTTCTGCAAATAGGCAGTGACCCATTTGATAATCTCGACAGCAACACCAAGCTCATGCATTTTTGGATCAGTTTTGAATGACAAACGGTGTCAAATGCCTTTGACAAATCTATCGCGATCATATCTATTTGCTCTTTAGAATTAAGTGCAGTTGCGAATGTGTGTACTGTTTCGAAAAGCTGGGTAACAGTTGATAGGCGTTTGCGGAAACCATGTTGGTGCTTGTAGAAGAGTTCGTTATCTTCAATATACTGCACTAATTGTTTAGAAATGATATGTTCTAACATTTTACACGTGGTGCATGTGATAGAGATTGGGCGGTAATTAGCTACATTGTCTCCAGATTTTAATACAGGCACTACTCTGGCCATCAGCCAGTCCCTTGGCACCTTTCCTTCTCGCAGCGATACACTAAAAATTTTGAACAAAAATTGTGAGACCCATTCACAAATCGTGACGAGTGGGCTTCGCCCACTCGTCACGATTCACTTAATGGAGATGTGCGGATTTTTTTTAAAAAATCAAGTATGGTTGTTTCCCGACCTCAGCAGGTTTTAAAAAAAAGTATTCGAGCTACTTAAAAGCACCTGGTGCTGTGTTTTTTAACACGCGAGGCGTTTACCAAGTCCATTTACCTTGTGTGTGCCAGACCCGCACGGAGACGTGATTCTGTGCATTTATTTTGAGTTTAATTGCGCCTTGGTTGATTTTGTTGCGACGGCAAAAGATATTCTTGTCTTGCCGAATCAAAGAAACAGTTTAGAAAGCGCAGTATAATTGGAAATCGACCAGCTTCGGCTACTAACAGAAACGAGACAAGAAGCACTCGTGCGAGCACTTCAGCAAGTGAGCTTTGTCCTCACAACGCGTCGCCGCAAGGACAGAATGCTACCTGTAATGACAATGGCTATGCTTTGATCAATGTGGAGCTTCCACAAACTGCGATTACGAGTACCTGTGTCTGCACAAGATGCAAAGGAACCATGACACTCGTAGGGAACGCAATGGATTGTGTTCTTTGGAATGAAAACCCTTAGAACCTTTGAAACCATTCTAACTTTCAAAAAAGGCCTGCATGGCAAGAGTAAACGTTCGCGAAGCCGTTTGGCATATCACAGAGGCGCAACGCTGTTATATGGTTGGGTGAGATGGACCGCCATCGGCAGTATTTGGCCATTAGAGAGACAGAGGATACGACAAAACAAGCCAGGGAGGAAAACAAGAAACGAAGCGAAACGCTCACTCGTGTGAAGACTATAAGGCAGCTTGCCATTAATTAAATTGTTCAGTGCGTGTTCTTGTTGAACAAAACGTGAAATAAACTTGTTTTTCCTCTTTAACTCTCAATATCTCGAAATCAATATTTTTGTTACATTTGGCCCATTATCAAAACAACTTTAAAAAAACATACCAGAATAAACCAAACATCATTACGAAGCTACTGAACTAGAATGGTGTACGTATACGGAATAATTTTAATTATTTTGGCAGTTCTTGATAAAACATAATGACTAAAATTACTTCCTTTGCTAAAAAAGATCGCCAAAATGTTAACACTTGAAATACAATTATAATTCTAGTTCCATTGCAAGAAGAGACGCCAGAGAATCAATTGGAACAAACCCAAAAGCCTTGCATATAGTAGTTTCACAGAAAACGGGTCTTAAAGAAGTCTCAAAATACATGGGAGGTATAGGGCTTATCCTGTTGGAGGGGCTAGTCGCCCTTCCTGTTGGCTTAGAGGCCCTGTAGCCTTCACAATGCTGAAAGGAACTTCTGAGATGGAGTATAAATTGAACGTCGGAAAAACAAAACTTGAGTCGCCCCCCGGCGACCTCCTTACGTGCGTTCAAAACGAAGTGCTTAGAGATAAGAAGGATCCATTAATGATTGCACTGATAGGAGAGAGGGAGCTATTTAAGTCTGCTGTTATGCATATGGGTGCCTGAATGCTGCTCTGTAAAGGAAAGGGCGCCGATGATTGAAAGGCCCTAGAATGAGAAGGCGAGGAAATGAAAAGTAAAAGGAACGTGCAGTTGCGGTGGGAACACGTGGCATAATAACTTGCAGGGTTCCTTACGACGCATTCGTGCCATCTGGTGAGGCTGCCTTTCATCGTCGTCATCATCATCATCAAAAATAATAATAAAGAAAGAACAAAATCTGTGTAACAAAAAAAGAAGAATGTCTGTAAGGCGTTAGTAACAATTACGAGCCGTTTTTTTATATATAGTCCAGTGATACCCGAATATATGAACGTCGCAAAATAATGGGTATTAGTTCGGCATATTGCATATATTGATATGAAATTCTTAAGGAACTTACCGTAAATTCGGCTCGAATTTCGGCGCGCAAGTTGTCTTCACGGCGTCGCTTCAAGGTGTTGCAAGAAAGGCGTTTTCAAGGCAAGCGTGAGGGGTGGGTGTTTTTTGTTTGTTCTGTGGTTTTGTAGTTGGGGGGTGGGGGGTTATATGCAGGGGCGGGTTATACTCGAGAAAATGCGGTGTCAATGTAATGAGCACTTCAGTATCTTCATACGTATAACTGTGCGTACTCGTCGGGCGACGGAAGGCTCCCTTGCCCTAATCTGGGCCTCGTTCTTCAATACCGTGCTCGGCGTGCTTCGTGGGGTTGCTGCTCGCAGCGGCGACGTCACATCTTTTCTCCACGTTCTAATCTGTTGGTCATCGCCAGCTTTGAGGAGAGCAGCAGGCGCTCCTGTTTCGAGGCGGCTATCCGGTTACACAAAGGGGCAGGTAATCGCGGTGGAACGAAGGGTGAGCTCGCACGACGGGCACGACGACGAGAAATCTCCAGAGAAAGTACGTGCTGGACAACTCTAGCACAGCCGCTGCGTAAAAAAGAATGTGACTCTAGTTTTCTACTCGTTCCGCGTGGTTCCCTCTTATTACGCCGCTTGCTTTCCCACATGCCCACGGGAAACTTGGGTAAATTCAACTACACAGAACTCCCACTAAAAAGGAAAAAAGCAACAGTTAGGCCAACGAATGACTGCAAACGATGGACGCGAGCCGGACCCCAAGTACGTGCAACAAAACTATGCTAGGGAAAGGCAACGGCGGCTTCAACAAGACCCCGAAGCGATGGAAGGCCTACGCCAACGACGATGCGCCCATGTTGTGTCTCTGGCTGTCTGCGGTTTAACTCGAACTTCTCTGCGCTGAGGATCAACGTAGAAACAATCGAGCAACACCTAGCTAAAAGCCTAGCAATGACATAGAAGCAACGTATAAACAATCTGCATCACGTAGCTAAGGCCTAGAAACAACCTTGAAGCAACCATATATACTCTTCAGAATCACCCAGTTTCGCTATTTCAAGGCTTTCTCGGTTTAGAGCAAGCTTCAGAAATTTTTGTTTGGATGTAAGCATAGGTTTTCCTATGTTTGGGTGTTAAAGCGTTTTAAAATAGTTCGATTAAAGGGTAATTCGATTTTACCGAGTTCAACATAATCGGATTTGACTGCAACACATCTCGGCTAAGTAAAGCAAATTATAATAATTAAAAGATTTGCTGCGTTAAATTACGGAGGCAATAATGTGCACTAAAAGTATGATTTCTCTTTAAGATTAATCGATCATAACGCGAACACAATCGTGTTTCTATGCAACTGGTACAGCGCGCATCACGAAAAACGATATAGTAAACGGCCCAGCCGGCCAGGACAAAAAGAAAGAGCATTTACTTCCAATTGATTTTTATTGGTAAATTCCATCAACGATATAGTCTAGCGCAAGCACACAGAAACACCTCAGCGTAACGCCAAGATGAGACAGCACCATCAAAATGTTACAGAACAAAGTTTCATAGATGGTTCACCTCATTAGGAAAGAACATGTCACGTGTTCGGATGAGGCTAAGGAAGGGGCGCTGATACACTTGATTCCGGCCTTTGTTGTAGAATGCGCTTCAATAACTTTTCGCGTGATTTTTGACGGGTGCTTTTTCAAGATGTCACACTGATCACACTTAGTGAAACATCCACAGTTAGGGCAATGAATTCCAATGTATCCCTGGATAATAATAATATCTGGGGTTTTACGTCCCAAAACCACGGTGCGATTATGAGAGACGCCGTAGTAGAGGGCTTCCGAAATTTCGACCATCTGATGTTCTTTAACGTGCACTAACATCGCACAGTCGACGGGCCTCTGCCATTTCGCCTCCACGGAAATTTCCGACCGCCGCGGCCGGGATCTAACCCGCGATCTTCGGGTCGGCAGCCGAGCACCATAGTCACTGATTCACCGTGGTGGACATCCCTGGATTGCTTCCTGCACATTGTAATTAGTGGTATTGGAGGTTTTCATTAAGGCAGCGCCCAGTTCCGCCTGTATAGTTCTTACCAAAGGAAAGTGGTATCGAATAAACTGCCGTAACACTTGTGTTTCGTGCTTGGTTGAACAAACAGTGGCGCGTGGTTGGACGGAACTATTGCAATATGCACAACGTGAGCGGTTGGAGAGCACTGTTATAATGAGTAGAAATCAATACAGGGACACATCGAAATTTATTGCCGCGACTGTGGATATTCCCCTAAGTGTGATCAGTATGAAGTGTTGAAAAAAGCCGACGAGGGTTCCATTGCGGGCTTGTAGGTGAAATCACTTGAACAGCTTTGATGTAGCGCGGAATTGCACGCGGAAATACACACCGTTCCTAAGAGAGGTGCTCCAACTTATTTTATTATGGGTCTTATTTTATAAAATGCGAGGCCTCTGTAAGCGAACCAAAGGCACTTTGACCGTTTCTATCTATCTATCTATCTATCTATCTATCTATCTATCTATCTATCTATCTATCTATCTATCTATCTATCTATCTATCTATCTATCTATCTATCTATCTATCTAATCTGTCTATCTGTCTATCTATATCTGTCTGTCTGTCTATCTATATCTGTCTGTCTGTCTGTCTGTCTGTCTGTCTGTCTGTCTTCCAACGTCTGGGAGCTCTCGTGGTCGCCTCCTTAACTTGACACATTCGAAAATCAACATGGGAGGGCACGATGAACACGATTACAGGTCATAGCGTGAGGTTCTTGTCGCGTACGCCATGAAACCCTTTGCCTCGGTCACGTGTAGTTTACTAACCCGTATGCCAAGGCCCATGGAATTCGGCTATGAGCCACAGGTTCACTGTTCATATCAACCAGCAACCGCGATAACAAACTTTGTAAATTTTATCGCGACAGCGTAAAGGAGCTTGTGTCGCAGAACATCCCGTGCCAGCGTCGGCAGCGTTGTCGATTATGGAAAATTCATACGGATGGAAAGAATGACAATCATGGTTAGAACGGAAATCGAATCCAGCTATTCTGCGTGGCAGTCAAGTATTGTAAGACAGAGCCATGCTTGTGCTTGAAACTGCTTCTGAAAAGACCTGTACGCTCGTCATGTCAGGCAACGTCAATCGTGGTTGCAAAGTTGGCTATCCGCTTTCATATCAATTTAATCAACATTACATATGGAAGCCAACGACTCACCAAGCTATGCTCAACCATTTCTCAACCCGGAGGGATGCGGTGAAAACCGCTGCTTATGATATGCACGTCATCGCACCGTAACGCGCACTTCTTATCGATAAAACTGATGTCTGCTCTGGAATGGGAGCGCCAACATTACGTCCAGCGCCAATTTGGTCGACATGCCTGATAAGCCCACGATATGCCTACCCATAACAACTCGTGCTAAATGAACTCGGTCCAACTCGCAACGCTTAGCTCAAAGTAACAAAAAAAAAAAAAAATGTCGTAGAGGCCACTACTCTGCTGCATCACATGACATAGACTCCCAGAATGTGTGGGACGGGCTGGAGTTTTTCACAATTCTCTATTGTCTTCACTTTTGTTGAACATTTCTGGTGTTTTCTTTTTTTTTTTAAATGCGAAGCATTTCTTAGCGAACTTCGGCGACTTTGAGCGTATCTATCTATCTATCTATCTATCTATCTATCTATCTATCTATCTATCTATCTATCTATCTATCTATCTATCTATCTATCTATCTATCTATCTATCTATCTATCTATCTATCTATCTATCTATCTATCTATCTATCTATCTATCTATCTATCTATCTATCTATCTATCTATATAGCTATCTAGCCGCCTACGACTTTGTGCTCTCCTGGCCGTATCGTTAATGGGATTTATACCAAATTTGGTATGGCATAACATGACTGTATGACGAACATAAATGGCTGGTCATATCATGAAAATCATGACTAACTTGTCATGAAAAGTATGATTTACATGCCACGCTCATGGCGCGCTCGCGGCCGTTTCGTTAGCTTGACATACACCAAATTTAGGATTGAGTGACATGACTGTATGACGAACATAAATGACAAGTGGTGATATGAAAATCATGACTTCATGAGCGACATGACTTGCATTTCACGCTCATAGCGCGCTCGCGGCCGTTTCGTTAGCTTGATATACACCAAATTTGGTATATCGCGACGTGACTGTATGACGAACATAAATGACAAGCCGTAATATGGAAATCATGACATGTCATGAGTGACATGACTTGCATTCCACGCTCATGGCGCACTTGCGGCCGTTTCGATAGCTTGATATACACCAAATTTGGTATTGAGTGACATGACTCTATGGAATCGGAATCAAAACAACCAAAGTGGCCTCATCCAATCTGTCTCAGTTGTGTCCTAGTTGCTCTCTATCGTGTTTTCGTTCCACGATTAGCTTTTCTTTGGCGAATCGGTACTTACTGAAGCACATCATGTTGTAGGGCAAAACTCGAATATAAAGAGTAAGAGGCCGACTTACTTCTTTCTTCAACTTCGTGTTTATCAGAGTTTTGCGCTACAGTATCATATCCCGCTGCCTCTCCAAGAGGGTATATTTGAAATTGAGAACAACTGAAATGAAGATATTGGGCACAGATCTATTCCTTGAATAATAAGTAATCCGAACTGGCACGGCATAAAACGAGCTAAAAAGGTGAGGAATATAGCTGGAGCATTTTTGAAGGCCTTTAATAATAACATCAGGGGTTTTGCGTCCTAAAACCACGATATCATTACGAGAGACGCCGTAGTGGAGGTCTTTGGGCTACGCCGTAGGGGAGGGCTCGGGCCTTTGGCATTTCGCCTCCATCGAAATGCGACCGCCGCGGCGGGGATCGAACCCGCGACTGAGCACCAAACCATTGCTCCAGCAGCTGAGTCCAGCAGCTGAGCACCAAACCATTGCTCCGCCACGGCGGACGAAGGCCTTCAATAGATGCCGCGAATAACAAAACGCTGCCTACAGTCCTGAATAGTGCTCTTTTTGCCAGGAAAAAGCACTCGCTTTTCAAGTCTGGTCATTGCCATTACTCCCCTGCAACGGAAGCACAAGGATGGTATTAACTTTATCGCAAAATATTGCTGTATCGCCCATTCGCTGCGATTTAGACTCCTTTTACGAGCTAATTCAAGCCCTAATGAAAGTTCCAATTCATAAGAGCCAAATGTAAATTTTGCTCCTGAATGCCGACCACAGTGGGCTATATAAATTTTAGCCACAGTACAAATTTCAGGTATTTTGTAGACACGAGCACACTGGCATAAAATTGTTGGAGCACGGCCTATCATATTGTCAGTAGCAAAAAACTGCATTTTTCATAGTTTCACTTAAACAAGACTTGGCTCTTCTAGAAAAACAAATGCGGCAGATACTAGTCATTCTGGGTGTCGACGTCGTGCAAAACAGTAGGCGAGTAGTGGCCTCTCAAGCTTTTTTTTTTTCCATTGATTTGAGTCAAGCGTTGCGAGTTCGACCAACTTCTTCGTGCATATTGAGCAGCTATGGGTATATCGTGGGCAGGCCCGTAGCGAGGAATTTTTTCGGGGGAGAGCCCTTGCTGAAGGCCTTGACAATTTGAGGAAAGCAAGCATTCTGAGGAGAGTACCTATCTCAAGAAGCAACAACATGGGAAGGAGGGTGTGGGTCTCCTATGACCCCCCCTCCCTCCTAGGTACGGGATTCATCGTGGGTTCACCAGGCACGTCTACTACACTGACTCTCAAAGGGCATCCTATGGTCCAACGTAACGATGGTACTCACATTAAATCACAGGTGTCAGTTTTATCGAAATAAACTGCACACTACGGTGAGGTGAGTTCATAGGAAGCGGTTTTCAAAGTAGTCGTCCGGGTTGTGCAATGGTTGACCATAGCTTCGCGAGACATAAGAGTTAATACGAATTGTTTATTACATTGTTCTAAAAGCCGATTGCGAACCCTGCATCCACAGGTGGCGTTGGCGCGATATGACGCCATTATACGGTCTTTCTCGTAAGCTGTTTCAAGCACTGGCGTAGCTTTCCGGTACAATACATGACTACCATGCGCAATGCCCGGGTTCGATTCCGGCTCTAACCGCGATTTTCAATATTTCCATCCCTCTGATTTTCTCTCATCCACAAAGCTCCCGACGTCTGCCCCGCATTTTCTGCGACACACGCTCCATAACGCGATCACGTAATGATTTTTGAAATTCTGTCATCGCCGTTGTGGTTTACACACAAAATGTGAATCACCTGCGGCTCATAATCGCATTAAATGGACCGTGGTATGCGGGAATCCGCCCCACACTGCTGATGGAAAGGGTTTCATGACGTACGCGACAAGTATCTCACGCTATTTATGCAATGACCTGTTCATTGTGTTCGTCATACCAGCGCCTCCTCTATTTTTTTAAATGCCAGCCGAATGCGCCCGATCCGGCCGTTCACACCCTCTCCGTAGGGTCTTTCCTACTCTTTCCCGTCGGCTAGCGTTCAGGCCTGCTTCGCGATCGGAGGGAGAGAGTACCCTTTATGTGGCGCCTCACGGCCATTGTTGGAAGAAGTATCATTTTAATTAGTTGTACCTCTATGCGCGGGGCGGCGCTTTGCAACCCTCTTGATTACCACGCTGAGTGTTGACGAGGCGCAACGTCTGGTGCTGTCGCGTCTCCGTTCCGCTGGTAGCGGCATGACGAAACGTGCGCTGCCGATGAGAACTTATCACGACAACGCATGCGCTGGCTTTGAAATATGCCATGCGAGTGTCGTCGCAATATTTACAACGTCACAATACTTACATGTATAAAAAGCTTTGGGTAAGTCTTCATCTCTTGCACGAAAAACGCATAAGAAACGATGACGAAAATAGAGGGAAGGCACACATTGCAGTTTGTCCTTGTTTTTTTTTTTTTTTTTTTTTTTTTTTTTTTTTTTTTTTTTTTTTTTTCAGGAATGAATATGCACCAACTGGACATTTCATTGGATTACAACAACGGCCCCACCTTTTATGCAGTCTGTGTAAGCGAAAATTTCGTAACTCATAAAAAGCAACCCAACGATGCCCACACTAAAAAAAGCGTGTGTGATAACCGATAACGTTTTTCTGCTGCAGCGAAGACAGCCGTTTTGCTCTTTGGACCAACCATCTACACGCGCAAAATGATGTTCGTCAACAAGGCGCGTGGAAACTAGGGGCCAAACAACGAAACGTTCCTTTCCTTCGACCGCGTCCTCACCTTACGTGAGGCCTCCTTACAGCCAAGTACCGACGGAGGAAGCAAGCGTACTCTGAAAGCTCCCTTTACCCGTCCTCGCGGGAGGAATGGTTGCCGCGCTCCTGCGTTCGAGATTATCGAATATAAGCTTTGCTCACAAGCGTTTATTCTGTAAAAAAAGTTGGGTCACCACATCACTTTCAAATTGAAGTGTTAATATAGAGACGCGTGTACGCTTTCTTCCAACTGCGATTACTAAATGTGAAAAGCCACCGTAGTCGAGCGCAAAACGTGGTGCGGTCCAGCAACACTGAAACGCCCGCCTCTTTAAACGCTGTTAGAGTGTACTAGATAGGGGTAGTGGGACGAGGGCGGTCCCCGCGACGAGGCCGTTTGCACGGAAGCCGCTGGGCGGCGCTGCGGCGCCTTTCTCCTGAAGCGCACCACAGCGGGCGCTTGTTTACCGCGCATTCAAATGAAGAATGCGATATGTTTAAAGTTGGTGCTCGACTCCCGAGTGCCTAGGTTGTACACTGTGTCAAAAAAAAAAAAAAAAAGAATGAATAGTTTTGTCTTTAAAGCTCTAAGCAGATGGATTTTAGGGACAAAGCTGCCTGTAATAAAGTTTTTCGAACTGCGCGTGGCTACTCGGAAAGAACGGATGCGGCACAACACCGCCGATGCGGTGCATGCCAAAAAAAAAAAAAATGTGAGAGATAAACAACTGAAAGAATGCATAAACAACTGAAGAATTCGGCAAGGTCGACGAAGCCTTGAATCTGACTGGACGATGAAACGCTGAAGAGCTCGGAGAGCTTGATTTGATCGATGAGGAGACCTCCATATGTTTTGTATATTCATTTTCAGAATATTCATTGCTGTCATATTAAAGCCAAATGCCGACCTATACGACTTCATATATTTTTTAATGGTCGCTTTCCTTGGAAAGACCTATTGAGATCTCGCGTTTCCGAATATGGTCATAGAAGCATGGGCTCTTGAGCTTAATTAATTAAAATACATTCAAGGAGTCAGTCTTGCGCGTATTTCATGTCTTTCCTGCTTGCTCTCTTCGATGCTTTTAAGCATTGTCGCACACTAGCCTGTTGCTTTCAAGGCAGGCGCATTAAGCTTTTTTCTTGCACCTCATCAATTATTCTTAGCATTTTTTGCTCTCATTTCGTCGAGCTGCTCTGCCAGTCTGTAACTTAGTTCTCATGCAGCGATTTTTCTCCCCGAGAATCCGCAGCCTTGCAACAGGTGTCCTTTACAGCTTTCTATCATTTGCATCGCTTCTTCGAGTGAGTGAAGCCTTCGGCATGTACTTGTACGAAATACAGGCAGAACCTGCAGAGGGTTGAAAAAAAATCATTACGTCAGGTGGAAATGTCATTCACCCCTTTTGCTTATAATTCGAGAACTGACGAGGAAATTAGTAAACAAAGAAAGCAGTGTCGAAACGAGAAGGAAATTAAGCATAATGCTAATAACAGTGCGATCGAAACAGTCGACGTTGCCGAAAAATATGCAAAGACATTACGCATTAACTTTCACTTTTCTAAGAGCAAAACGCGTTCGTTTAGTTTGATGCTAGATTCTCAGCAATAAAACGTTTCTAGGTGCGCGCGGCCTTTGCCCACTAAAATGAAATGGCTGGCTAGATATATTTTCACATACTCATCTGTTTCATTCATAGTTCCTTTGCATTTGAAGCTGGACAAATCCATCTGCAACAATCATTTGTTGCTTCAATCCCTCGGTAATGGGCACAGCAGCAAAATCTTCCAACATGCCTGCTCCCTTGCCAACTTGCATTGGAGTTCTGACTGTAGTTCATCAATACATTTTTTCCAACGCTGACAGTGTTTTTCTCACTATCCAGACAAGCCATAATGTACCCAACACCGTCATAGTTAGGAAATTTACGGAGCGCCCAGTGCTCCATGGGTCTGGGAACTTCACTCAATTCAAAGGTGCGATTCTCAGCGTCGTCACTGTTGTTCGCAGCTTCGCTCGTCTGTATGTCGTCCTCTTGTAGGCACTGCCTTTTTTGTTTGGTAGCCGTGGAGGTGAAAGGAAGCTCTCTTCTTTGTGGGCCGTTCGCGCGAGGAATTTTTTGAAGGTACGTGGAGAGTTTCGTGGGCACTGTATCTGGCGAGAGAGATGGCATCCCACGGGGTAAACGCACCTCTTTGCCGTCGATTACGTGTACGTAATCTCTCAGTATATATTTTCCTTCCAAATGAAGCTCGCACACGGCGTCAATCACTTCCAGCGGCTGGTCCTTGCGGCGTAGACTGTAGATTTCGTTCCCACGCGCGGCGCATTTCGTTATTCTCGGGGACACTGAACAGACAGCTTCAGGGCATCTTTCCCAAACCAATCATTCTTTCGCCGAGATTTCGCTAACTCAGCGTTACGTTCATCAGACCGCCGAAAATACCACGCACAAGCGCCTGTTGACCGAACGCACGTTGCTTTGATGAGGCTTCAGGAGAAAGGCGCAGTGGCGCCACCACGCCGCGCACGAAGATTTCCGTGCGTTTCGCCTCGCCGCCGCTGCTTGCTGCCGCTCTCCGCTCGTCCCACTACCCCTATCTAGTACACTCTAACGCTGTCAGTCTAGGGGCGCTATTTTGTAAGCGTTCTAGCATAGAACGGGGAGGAGGATAGAACAAAAAGAGGAGGGAAGCAAACAGCCAATAGGCGAGCTGGGGAGTTCAGGAATGTATGCAGTGCATAAAGAAATGTATAATTATTATAACTGAACATCGATATTCAGAGGCATTGTTTTTCGCAGCTTGAAGTTGAAGAGCTCGGTGACTTTGACAATTAACTTCTGTTAAGGTCTTGACGTAGCGCCAGGTGGTATCGCAGTGGCGCTGGCCCCCACGCTGTTTAAACCAATGCTTCTAGTATTAGCAGTATTAGTGTACTTGTAAAATTCAAACGGCGCGACAATTCGAACCGTTACCCAGTTGTCGAAATAGCGCAGCAATCGAGAAGAGGTCCGCGCTTTCCCGACAACCAAAGGGCGTTTCTGCTCTCATTTATGGAGCGGCATCCCCAGTTAGCCTTACGTGCTAGCGAGCTCACCCACGAGTACACAGCAGCGGACAGGCGTCAGCTGTGAGGCGGTAGAGAGATGCGCGAGAAACCCACTCCTCCGGCCCCACCGCTTACGTTTCGATCCAAGCCGAGTTGTCCGCGGAGACTGTTTTGTAGCCATACCATCGATAGAACGACGCCCGAGCCCGTTATAACAACCTCCTCTCCGTTCTAAGCACATTTTGTGGCTATTCGCACGTCTTGACCGTCGGAATAGCCTCACAGCCTCGACCAATCGCGCATGTCTTTCCCTCCTCTTTTTGTTCTAACCTCCTCCCCGTTCTATGCTAGAACGCTTACAAAATAGCGCCCTAGCGCTTCACGAGTCAGACATGCCTGCGAAAACACCCTTCTCCCCGCAGAGGTGGGGTGGGAGGGTTGCCTCGGAAACAAGCATCACGTGGGCTAGCTCATCACGTGGGCTAGCTGCGAGGTGAAGCGCTCGTTCAGGGCCAGGAGCGGACCTAAGGGCGCACGAAGGTAGCCCCAAAGCAACCTTAAGCTGAGGAAGCGCTAAGGAACCCTTCACCGAGGGCTCCTCAGTGAGGAAGCTTTCAGAGTGACACAAGGCGGCCTCACCAAAATGAAGGCTTCCTTACTGAGGAAAGGAACGTTTCGTTGTTTGGCCCTAGGACGCATGACGCCCAGAGCTCAATACGTTTTGCGATAAGCAGTCATCAGCGGAAAGAACACTGTGAAATGCGAATAAAGCTACCGTAGAGTGCCTCGGCGGGTTAAAGCTGTCGCTCCTTCATGGGATTGCTTCACTGGTTGACTAACGTGAAAAGTCGTAGACTTGCATGGTGTAGGACGGCCTATGTGGTGTCGTGTCCTTTCAAATGCAAATAATTTCTGAATAACTTTTGGTATATTTATTTCCGAAATATCTTACATTTATGCATAATAATTGCACAATATGAGCGCTCTGTTGGCCAAAACATCACCACAAGCTCAGAAACTGACGTCAGGGAACAGGCGCTGACTAGCGCCACGCCGCTCGTAGGTTACGTTCCCAGCGGCAGAAAGTATGAACTAAACGTGGGCGCTGGAGAGTGGATACCTCGGCAGGTCAGGAGTACAATAGGTCGTGGACCGACACTTCCCATTGAGGAGCGAGTGTTTGCACTGGCATTGAAAAAAAATAGAGGAGCTAGTCATACACTCCCATGCAAATTTTGGTGTGTCAACTTAAGGAGACGACCACGAGAGCGCGCAGACGTAGGCGGCTAGATAGATAGATAGATAGATAGATAGATAGATAGATAGATAGATAGATAGATAGATAGATAGATAGATAGATAGATAGATAGATAGATAGATAGATAGATAGAAACAGTCACAGTACCTTTGTTTCGGTAAGAATTGCTTTGCATCTAACAGCGATGAACGTGCGTGAGCTCGCCCACCGAATTCGCTGTTCATGTGTGTTCTGCTGTCTTCGTAAATGAAGTTCCTTAACCTAAGTGGACCCTGTTCGAGGCTGTGGGCCTGCGGAAGCATTTTTTTTATGCGTAGAGACAATACTTTACTTTCCACGGCTGTTTCCACAAGCAACTTCAAGAAATGCCGATGGGAGCCTCCTGTTTGTTTCCCGCTACGAACTTAAGAACGAGTTGTTGATAGACGGACTCTAGTGACTTTCGCGCCCCAACCATCAATTTTTATGAGGCATGTTGACCACTGCTTCTACGTGATTAATAACGAAGTCCTGGATGCTTTTTTTGCCGCCATACATTTTACGGCTGAATGGAAGATGGATTGCCTCTTGTCTTTTCCTGATATTCTGGTGCAACGTGAGCTGGCGGGACATAGTTTTAGTGTTTTCCGGAAAGCTGCGCACACAGGACGCTAGTTTTAACTTCATATGAGTCCTTCCTGTCGGCAACCATCGTTCCGTAGCCGAAGCGCTCATATAACGTTCTCAACAAACCGGTAGGCCTGCTTAGGACAGCGAAATACTTGAAAGCCATTCTTAGACTTTCACGCAACCATTATGCTGCTTCATTTGTGACTGCTCTCACCGATACCACGCGCATTGTGATCCCTCCACCACACGTACTCTTAGTAAACGTGTGTGGTACCATGTGCTGTGGTGCAAGCGAGGCCTAGGCCCGGGTACTTGGGTGCTTTAATTATTGTGCACACTACACAACTTAGCACATGCTTGTAAATGTTGTCACTTGATTGTAGCGTTGAATGACGCAAACCACAGACCGATCACAAGATAAGCCCGATCACATAAAAATAAATAAGCACGCTATAGGCGGTGTAAAATACTGCCTTCCAAGAGATAAGTACCCGGGTGTCGTATATATTACACTCTAAAAAATGATCGAGTAAAAAGGGTGTCTTTTTGTCCCACAACAATAATCGTCATCTATCTTGCGTTTCTTTCCTTGCATTATCGCCGCGCGCCCGGCAGTTTCAGGTCACGAACGACATGCGCGTTATCAGTGTAACGTATTCTACAACGTCCCTTCACTCAACACTCCACCTTCACTTGAGAAAGTCGATGGGAACGCCGCCTCTAGGCAGAACAAGTCACTGCATATCAGCGATAATCTGCAGCGATTCTTGAGAAGCGCGGCGTCATTTCAGTCGAGCAACGGCGCTGTACTCAACTCGGTCAAGTGAAGGATGAAGTTCGAGTCAAGGCTTGTTTGTGAATACGGGGGGTAGCATTCTTGATAGGAAAGTGGCCAGCGCCCAGTTTTCAAGAATGGAAGCACGAGCAAGCGGGATGACGATTACACTCTAAAAGAAAGTCGAGTATTTTGGGAGTATTTCTGCTACTCAACGATAATCGTCATCTGGCTTGCCCACGTTTCCTCTCTTGAAAACCCAGCTCTCGGCACATTCCTATCAAGAATGCTATGTCACGCCGATAACGCGCGCGGCGTTCGTGACCGGGAAGTGCCGGGACGGCGGTGATAACGCCAGGAAAGTACGCGGGGTAGATGACGATTATAGTTGTGTAGCAAAAAGACACCCTTTTTACTCGATTATTTCTTAGAGTGTAGAGTGTACTGTTGTGGGACGAAAAGACATCCCTTTTACTCGATCATTTTTTAGAGTGCATCTTTGTGGAGAATACAGTTATGTCTACACCGGCGGCACTGGTGATGTTCGTTAAGTTGAAGCTGGGCAAGTTGGTACTGGTTCATGATGTTGAACAGCGCAAATGGCAAGGGACGGTAGATATTCATGTTTTATTGTGCTTTTTGTTCACCATGTAATGTACATATGTGTACCTATGTTTTTGTAAAAAAATTTTGCGTGTCTGTGCATCAATAAAGTTCATTGTCTGTCACAATAAAGTTCATTGTCTGTCTGTCTGTCTGTCTGTCTGTCTGTCTGTCTGTCTGTGCATGTTCTGTTCTGTTGAAATGTTATTCATGTTCATAGTATGTGTTAATAAATTTTTCTAAACATAGAAAAGTGAACGGAAAAGACGCTCACTCACAACTATTTTTAATCACATACGACTGTAAAATTTATACAGTGGCGCAGAAAACTGCAAAAGAGAAGAAAAACAAAACAAAAGCACATTGCGATACACACTCCACGTTGTATGAGATTAAGCTCAGTTAAGAGTCAGCGCCTGTCCTGTTCTCTTTTCTACCGTCCCTTGTCATTTGCGCTGTTCTACATCACGGTAATGTTCGAAGGCGCATTAAGGAACATCTTGAATAATAATATTTAGTGAAGTTCCTTCTTACGTATTCTGCGCATAAGGACACTGTAGGCAGGGCGCATGCGCAGCCGCTCTACAGCACTCTAACCTCGCGGCTTGGTCTCGAGTCATCGCTAATGCAGAACACTCACCACCTACTCGAATAAACAAGTGTCGCAATGACCTTACAGAAAAAGAGACCAGACGGAAGACCGGGTCGTATGTCTTTCGTCTTTCTGAGGCCGTTGGGAGTCTTGTTTACTCCAGTAAGCAGTTACCAGCTGCCCCAGCAACAAGCTTTATTATGACCCCTGATACAACGCTAAATCGTGCTGACGGCAGCCTTCCGTCCGTTTATGCCGGTTGTTAGAGCTATCTATGCAATGAGGGGCGTTTACAGAGTTAGAACAATTCTTGCTTTAGGGGTGTCCCTAACGCCAATGTTTCAGCAAGGGATGTAGTGTTCTTCAAGGCACCAACTGCCTGCATTATCGCGTGTACGTGCATGGATCAGAACGGTTAACTGGGCAAGTTGGTCTACTTCCACCTGGAACGAATAAACAGCGCGAAAAAACAAGTGCTTGCGAAAGAAACGACAGACAACGGCCAACAGACAACATACATTTTTTTTGGAAATAAAAATTTTAGGTGCGAGTCAGCGCCGTTGTGTGTCGTTTCTTTCGTTCGCACTTGTTTTTTCGCGCTGTTTATTCGTTCAGTATGTGTATGCTTCGCACACTCTGTCCAGGGGTCTGAAACACGCGAGAGCCTCGCGGGCCGCATGCGGCCCGCGAGGCTCTCGAATGCGGCCCGCGGCCCGCACATGACGGTCTCCCCCACACATTTTTAAACAATTTCTTATTAAGTATGCTCATGAGACACACAGACCTAGCTGGTTTAAAGCATTGAAGCCGTGAGGCATCACATGTGTCACGTTGTTTTGAAACATAACAGTAAAACGAAAATGGTATTTCATAATCAGCGTCCAGATTTGAGTCAATTTGCAGATATATAGGTATCGACATGTTGTTGGAATCTTGGCACCAATTTCCTTCAGAAATGACGGCTATATGAGATATATGGGAAAGCTTTTTTCAACCCCCCCCCCCCCCCCCCCCGCTCTTTCCTACATCCTTCACCCGGCCCCTGCGGGGAATAATTAGCGTGACTGCAGCCCGCTGGCTGAGGTGAGTTTGAGACCCCTGCTCTAGCTAAAAAAAAAAAAGGGGGGGAGGTGGAGAGGAAGAAAGTACGTTTGAAAAGGAGCTCTTCAATCAATCCAGTATGCCAGATGCA
>JALIZH010028587.1:0-25097 GCA_030522465.1 Rhipicephalus appendiculatus | reverse complement strand
GCGCATCTCAAGGGCAGTTTTCAATTTGAAAGAAACTGTAAACGCGTTGCGTGATAGAAAACACGCTCAAGCTGTTCCGAGATCTGCGTACAGCGAGCGGCAAATGGTGCATATGAATAGCCCGCCGTTATATCGCTGGCACAAGCATGGCGTGTGTCTGTGTTGGCTAGCGCAGCAGGCTGCGGAGCGAGGGGTTGCTGGTTCAAATCCACGGTCAGGTGGTTTGGAATTTTTTCTAATAATATAGTTTTCTTTCCTGCCTTTTTGTATATACATATACATATCCGGTACATGACGGCATTGACAAACAGCGAAAATCAGCCGAGAGTGTCCCATATAATTGATATCGCAATAAAAGTAAAATTCTGGTGGCACCACCATTATTTTGCTTCAGAGAAGGCGCATGTTGAAAAACAAGTCACAAAAACTTGCATTTGATAGCTGAAGTGGTTACAGAGAAAATGTTCCTTTTCTGACGATAGCTAGTGCTTTGAGAAAACGCCATTTAATGTTCGAGTTGCCTTGAAGTCGGGATAAAATGCTGCTGCTGCTGCATATTCTTCGCTATTATTTATAATGTTCACCAAAAAAATGTCGATTATGCGATATTCAGGTGACTTTGCACCCGCGTAATCAAAATAGAAATCTCGCGGAGCACTTTCAAAAATGGCAGCACTTGCACTCATTGGCGGCGTTACAGTGGAGTGTAGTGGCATCTCAAATTTAAAAGAGCCCGAGTGCCCATCCACATGCACCAGCGCAACGTCGTTCCCGCCAGGCAGTGTTACTGGCGCCACGGCGAGGTGAGTGCGCCATCTCTCGTGTGGCGACAAAACTACAACCATGCTAACTACCACTTCCACCAGACGTGCGTGTGTCATGAGGCGAAAACGACTCTACAGGGGTCGATAGCACCCCCCACAACGGATCCATCAAAACATGTGGGCTAAAAGCCTATGATCGAGCTATCTTATACAATCTTATGCTGCGTTTTCGAAGCCGTAATTCCTGTGTAATTCTTGCTTTTTACGGGCCCACGGTATCATTACGACGAAAATTTGGATTAATTTTGAGCCCCTGTGATTTTTTTACTAACACCCAAATCGATTATTCGGGGATTTGCCCACGTCGCTAAATGAAAATGGGGTAGCAGTACGAACGAATTTCTTCTTCAGAAAGCTGACAGGAGTTAGGGGGTCCTGTCAGTAACTCCTCAGGATAGAATGAAGTTCGTTGTCTGCCTGTCTGTCTATCCGTGGAAAGCTCGCTTTTTTTTTTTTTTGTCTAAGATATATCATAAGCTCTCCAACCTCTTACTCTTCGCATCAACGAATATTGACAATTCAATATTGACAAATTTCGCATGCTGACGACAGCACGACACCAGCTTACGTACTCAATGTAGCCAAGAGGACTTTGTAACTGGAAATCGTAAGTCGCTAGCTGGTCTTCGGGCACAAGCGATGCGAGGTCTGCCTTAAGGCAATGCTCCAGTGGACTGTCGACCGTGCTGTGCATGGCAACTATGTGATTCATTGTTGACAGCGCATCTGCGAGTTCAGAGCTTGTGGTCACCTGCGAATCAAGCGCATGTACATATAGTCATCGTGTAACGTATGGCATTGTTTTTACGAAGGCGCTAAAACACTGATCAACGACTACAACAAAATTCTGGTGTTTATTGCAGTAATGGTACAAAAATTCTGACATCGCGTTTTTTTTCTTTTTTTTTTTTTTTTTTTTTTTTTTTTTTTTTTTTTTTTTTTTGATGCAAGGCGTTGCTGGGGGGCCTGTTAACCATAACACGGCACGTCGTTTGCTGCAGCACGCGACAGATAATTAATTACAGGCTCCTCAATGCCGACCAGTCTCAGTTTCGGTTTGAGAGAGCTCCAAGAACGACAAGCCGCCGGGGGGCAACTATCGCCACCTTGCGTGTGCAACGCTCGACCACGGCAGCACACAGAACTGTGACGCACTTCCGCGCGGTCGGCATCAAGGAGTCTTTTTGAAGCGGAAACGGGACAGCGGTGTCGCCGAGCAAAACTCTCAACTCGTGCCACGGAGTCGCGGCCACGGACTCGCCAGCAGCCGCCGAGTAGTAGTCTGCTGGAGCAAACGCGGCAAAAGAAAAATGGCCGCTATGATGTCATCATAACTTGTATTGACTGCAGCGTGGTGACGTGAGGAAAGTAGGGGGGGTCACCGTGGGGTCGCTTTTGAGGGTTTCAAAAGCGCAAAGGGTGTTGTTACGGCACGCAAACTTCAAAATTCATCTAAAATACCTTCCAAGCTATATTCGCTGTTGGATATTTTGCAGATGATATACGCATGTTCACGGGAATCGATCCCTCAGGCTATCTCGGCCAAGAAATTTTGTGTCAGTACCCCTTTGAGAAGATGCACGTGCGATACGAAGATCTTGACAACCTAGTATTGCAAACTGTCCTCTGGGCCAACTCAAGAGATTTTTAAGCGTACCCTGCTTATTAACTAGCAGTAATCAATTAGCTATCTTTTAAACATTCTTTTTCAATACCAAACATTCAATAGAGATATTACAGAGCATATATTTATGGTTTAAATCAGGGGTCCCCGCGGGCCGTATGCGGCTCGCGGGGCGGTATAATGCGGCCCCCCGCTACGATGTCCGAACTCTCCCCCCTCCCCTTGTCACCTGTTATCTGAAGGCCAACACGGCAGTTTGGACCTCAACTCGGATGGGGTTTTGTGTGTAACTTTTGGTTTTGAATTGCAACTTTGTGACATATGGGCTCGAAATGCACCTAGTTTCTATATTTCTAATCCAGTTTATAAAATTTTTTTTTCGATTAGCCGAATTTTGCTCCTTGCCTACAACCCCCCCACCCCAACCCCGCTCTGCAATGCGGCCCCCGCCGTGTGGGCTTCAAGCAACTCGGCCCTCTGCCTCAAAAGGTTCAAGACCCCTCGTCTAAATCATTTCCTTTCTTGAAAATAACCTCTGGGGTCAAAATGTTTCCTGGCTTTTAAGAAAGCACGCGAGATCTGACAAAGTGCAACTTGAGTGGCTACTTGCGCGCAGTGACATCAGCACCCTGAGACACATTACGAATAAACGATCAATGCTGCACGAAAAACACAAGTTTCGTCGCAAGCGAACACGATATAGCGGCGTCCACATTCTTCCTTTTCGACACACCGACAACTGCAGCTTAAGCTTCCTTGCCCGCTGCGTAGGCTGCCACCAGAAACGATGGCGATAAAACTTCGAGCATAGAAATGCACAATATATCGCATATCTTAATTCGCTAAATTGGGTTCATTCCAGACAAGCAATCTCGTGAGTGTGGAAACCGAGATTCTGATACGCAGTCCATCTCTTTTGCTTAGGATCTGTTCATAGCGAAGCTCTATGTGCATTCAATCGTTGGTTCGTAGTCTGTTATATGGCGTTTATGTCGCTTCCTGCAAGCACTTAGTCATGTGTAAGTTTGTTTGTTTGTTTGTTTGTTTGTTTGTTTGTTTGTTTGTTTGTTTTGCGAATACCGTACGGCTTCCTTGTGGCCCGCAAAAGCGCTGTAGCTATTCTCACGGAAGCAAATTATGTGGACACTAATATATAGGATCTACAACTCGTCCGTAGAAGAGCTCGAGCTTTAAGCAACAGCTGAAAACATGGCTGATTAATTTTAGTTATTTGCCTTGGCTATTTTTGAAATATTTTGAATTAGTCTAGAGCATAGCAAACAATACTAGGTTTGTAGCCTTCTTGTCCAGGGCTCGTGTAGTTCTCACTGCTTGGTACAATTTAGCTGAAATATCTTGCACAAGCATAATGAGGAAAATGCTATATAATTGAATTGTAATGCCGCTAATTTCAACATCAATGAGAACTAACAGACAATCATGCAAAAGAAAACAAAGAAATCGAGTTCTTAAATTTACACTTCTTTCCTTAATTTCAACATCGTAGGTTTAATGCAGAAGGAAATCAATATCAAATTAGCATTTTTAAATTTAGCGCTGAAAGTTCAGTGCGAGGCGTCAGGAATTTGAAAATTTTCTTTTTCGTATTTCGGCGGCATTGCCTTAACGAAATTTCCTGAAACTTACTATTTTAACTCAATGGCCCCCCTCAGAGGTACACTGACTTCGTTTTTACTGATTAGGAACCACGTAGGACTTTATAGACGTCGTCAAAATTCATGACGTCACTGCGTTTGGTACGAGAATTTCCAGGTGGCATCGCCACCTGCATATTCTTTTTTCCGCGTTTTCTCGCTTACGAAGCGTCTTCTCGCGGAAAGCATGGCGATTTTGCTATTCTAAAAGAATAATTTCCTAATATGAGAAAAATCGTCCGACTGATTAGTGTACCTTTGAAACGGCACTACGGACTTCGGGTTAATTTTGACCGTTTGGATTTTTCGTGCTCTTGAATGCAAGCGCACGGGTATTGTTGTCGTTGTTGTCGTTGTTATTGTTAATGCTGTTGTTGTTTTTCATTCCGTCCCCGTCTATATGCGGCTCCGCGGCCGGTAATCGCAACCCGCGCCATCAAGCATAGCAGCGCAAGCCTTCCGGGGATGCGCTACCAGAGCGCGTTATGTCGACATTGGCTGGAGCACGAGCAGATCATTACTACATGCGCGGACTCCGCAACCTCAAAAATGATTTTCCACACGCATAACGCATTGGGCCGTGGACCAATCTCCGGCGATTGACGGTATGTACGACGAGGCATGGCAGTTTTCATATACCGCATAAGCAAGTCCGAATTTCAAGTGTTCACTACACACACTCTGGGCCCTGAGATTGCTCTAGGATGAAGTGAGTTATCCCATAGTTCTTTAACATTGCAGCTTTTAGCGCATTCTTGGTCCTGCGACAGATGTTGCAGCTGGTTTGCACTAATTAGACTCAACTTCCCTGAGATGTGTGGAGAAACATCTCGACTTCTCGGATGGTGTACAGGAAATGGGACAATGAAAGGCGACACGGGCGGAGACTATAGCGAGAGGACATATTTAGAAATAAAACATGGAATTACCCAATCCAGGCGCGCAGAAATAGTTCACTTTCGAGTCGCACAAGCGAAGTATGCCTGCGTAGGCGCGCCTCATTCTGTATATATTCATGTTTCTTCTAAACTGTATAGTTGCGTAAAATGAGACGAGACGTGACTATTCACCAGTGTATTTACACTGATCGATCAAGATGGATGACAGCACGCACAGCGGACAGGCCAGTCGTCTTCTGTAGGCAGAATCTCTGACCCTTGATGTGCCAGCTACGTCGCAATATGTTGTTGTTAGACCATGTTCGTGTCGCTCTCCCTGCGTCTCATTCCTAGCGCGGTTGTGGACAACTCAAGTAATCCGGTACCAATGACCTCGTTTAAAACCTATCTTTGGAAACAGGAATAGCCAAATAGCGAAATAGAGGTGTTGATATGACGAAAGCATACAGCTACTCTGTGTCCCATGTATAAAGAGTCGTAAAAAGTAAAAAAAAGATACATTTTTTTATCATTGATAATAATTCATATAGCTCAACACCTCCTCCTCCGAGTATGTAGGAAGCTGGAAAAACGCGTCACTTTCAATATGCATGCGCGATTTACCGGCAGCCTGCCTACTGCTGAGCGGCCTCCTATAGCTTGTATAGTTCACATTTAGCGTTGTTGGAAGCTCCACAATAAGTGCGTTGCACATAACCTAACAAGAATACAATGTCTCAGCATGTTTTTTTTTTTCTTCTTTTCTGCGAAACGTGGCGCGTACATGTCACAGATGTATTCAATTCCTCCCTTGCGGTTTCGGGTGTCAATCATTATTGCTTATTCAAGAAATGATGCGTGCATTCGTGCAAGGTCCACTCCGGTAGGAACGACGATATTCGGATGCTATGTAATTGCTATTTTCAACAGGTACTTATTAGGACATCACATGTGCATCAATATCGAAACGTACACGGAAATGCAAATGGCAACGCGCACTGTGCTGCTCATTGCATAGCGATTTAGAGAGCCAGCTGTCGCGATACAAATCGAGCAACGAATACACACTTTTTTTTTCGTTTGTAAGGCACTTGTCGTGACCGTGCCGCGTACGATCGAATCCTCCAACAAGTCTGTCATACGCCTATTCCTGCGAAGAATATATCTCATAGGCTGGAAAGTGATTTGGGAAAACGCAGGTGCAGCTTATCGTGCAATATCATTCTTTCTACTAGTTCATTATAAAAAAGCTATTTGTTATACTTACCGGCACACCAGCGTCCTGAGCAGTGGAAGCCGTGACGGCAAGAAGAAGCAAGGAGGCAATGTACAGGACCATTGTGAAGTTCTGGATGCTGCGCGTAACTCAAAGCAACGAACTACCGTTCTATTTATACGCATCGCCGATTCGTGTGACCGCGTTATAGAGGATTTACTCATTAGTGCGAGCACTTCTATTACCGCGGAATGCGGCAGAATGTCACATGTGGCTATTATTGGAGATAAAATTCGATGCCGAAAACAACAGGCTGTCATTCTTGCCCATCATACTGAGCTACAGCTGAGCAATAGCGGTCGCGAACTCTGCACGGCGTAGTCGGGGAAATTGAGTGCACGTGGCAATATGTAGGCCTTCTGAAACTCGTTCCTAATTATCAGTTGCATGAGCAACGAGTGGCAGTCTTGCTTCCCTTCCAAGCTCTTCCGATCAAGCTTTCGATCTGCCGAATATTCAGAAAATGTGTTTTAAAAAGTAAAACTGCTACATAACTGATGGTTCCGCTTCATGTTTAGAGTTATTTATATTCGATACATATGCTATCACATCTAAGTTTGCTTAAGGTAAGGGCCAGCTAGCTGTTAGGATAATCAGCGAAAATTAATTGAATTAGTTCCCTGAAACAGCAAACGCTTTGAAGTGCTGAGCACTTTAGGGGCCCGGGCTGTCGTATTCTGTCGTATGCAGCCATCGTATGCTGTCATCGTATGCTGTTGAAGCTTAGCGGAACGCAGGCAAAACCATGTATAAAAATATATTTTAAAAAGAGGGAGCAAGATAGAAATAGAAAGTAAGAGAAAGGGAAAGAATGGGAAGAAAAAATAGAAAGAGCAAGAAAGAGCAAGACATAGATAAAGAGAGATAAGAAATAAATAGAAATAGAAAAAGAGACAAAGACAGGGAGGAGGAAAGAAACAGCAAAGTCAAAGAAAAACAAAGAAGGATGGCCCAGCTCCGCTCTCCCTTCAGGCTTGGCACCCCTAGTGCGAACCTGCCTTAATTTTTTGGGGGGAGCAGCTTAGGGTGCCTCGACGAAGCGCCGCCTCACGTTTTAAGGGTGTCGGCACCTATTGACCGCGCCGCCACCATGTTGTTCCGAACCAGTGGACGCGAACACACGTGCGTTGTGCGTTGGAGTGGCCTTCGAACAAACGGTCGTACAAGATGCCGAAAGTGGCCTACCTTGACGTTCGAGGGCAGATATTCACAATGGGAATGTCACGTTCTCACAGCGGGATGAGCCCAGGTGAGACACATGTGTTAAAGCGATGCCATCTGCCAGTGGCTTCACAAGACTGGGCATGTCTGGGCTAGGAAATAGAGACACCCATGTGCACGTCGTAGATGACACCAGTAGTGGTACATCTGTCCAGGGGGGATACACCGGACATTTATGCCATCAAGTTCCGCAATTTCGCTCAATCTACTCAGTGTAGTGTCATGTGGAACGTAGATAGCCAGTACATTGTTTTCTGAGTTGAATGTCATGTTCTTTGCTTGGTCTGTCACCGCCGCTTCGAGAAGCTCTGAGGCCGACTCTCTGTTCAGTCATCTCAGGTTGCCGGTAGTGCGTTCTGGTGCAAAAATGATCGTACTGACTGTGGTCTTCCGAGTGGATTTCAGAGCTGACTTGGTTGACGACAGGGAGGACCCGATCCTTGTCGCTTCGCGGCTTCTTGCGAGCTGGAACTCGTCATCGGACCGAGCTCTGGGTGGCTTGAAATTCTGTTCACTATTATCAACTATCATGCTTGTTTTGATATTTTCCCTTTTTTGTGTTCATGTTTTCTCCCTGCTCTAGACAGGCCTCATTTTACCTTCTGTTGTTAATTTTTTACTTGATATTAATAATAATAATAATAATAATAATAATAATTAGAAGAAGCAGAAGAACTTGATTCGTGCGCCAGCACACTATAATATGAGATTTAAACTTTATTTATTTATTTATTTATTTATTTATTTATTTATTTATTTATTTATTTATTTATTCATTTATTTGTTGTGTAGCCTCCCTCTTTTACGTTATCGACCTTTGGTGAAGAGCTCGCGGTTAGAACAGCGACGTCTTTAGTGGCATCATTGATAATGACATAGAGTTGCGATGTGGCAAAGATGGTTGTAACTGGATGAGACTGAGGATTATTGCTGCAAAAAACTCTTCAATAGCGGTCATCCAGCGATGTAAAGCGCTCGAGGTATGCGTCGCTAAAGGTCTCATGAATGCCAGGTGTTCGTACCATACGTGAGAGCGACGGCGGCGAGTTTAACTACCAATACTACTTCAGCAATTTCAGTGTCACGGAGAAGAAACAGACGCATGAACGTTTTATTGACCATCCTATACATAGCAGCAGCCACGGGCTATACGTGAACTGGCGAAGCAAACGAACTAAACAGAAGCTCCTTAGGCACATTCCTCTTTGCTGTAGAGCGTGTACCTCTTCGGACCACAGTGCTGATCAAACTGCTGCACGCATTCTTCCGGTACACAAGCCTTGAACTCTGTCGTCTCTCCCATCATGCATTCTGCAATAGGCGGAGAAAGAAATTGAACAGTTATCATCATTACAAAAGTAGTTACGCGACAGATGTCACGCAACTGTGATGCCTGCTTGTTTCTGTGACGCTCGGTAAAAGGTATCGGCTGCGGCGCACTGCACGTTTCAAGCAAATTTCTGACATGTTGAATACATACATACATACATACATACATACATACATACATACATACATACATACATACATACATACATACATACATACATACATACATACATACATACATATATATATATATATATATATATATATATATATATATATATATATATATATATATATATATATATATATAATTTATATATATATATACATACATAATCAGGCGACTGTGATGAAAAAGACCTGTCAAATTCAGAGCAAAATATTCCATCGCCTTCTCTTTCCTCACATTATGATGCGTCCGTTGCAACGAATACATTGGTTGTTTGCCTACTCAGATGTCCTTACAACAACCCGTTTAATATGCCACGTGATAGTAATTTCGCGTCATTTATAAGACGACTCGAAGGCGAAATATATCCTTCTCTTCTAAGTCAGTTGTATTCAACCTTCGGCAAAATTTTGGTGGGTTTTTGCCATTGCCGGAGGCGCCGCCGTTATTGTAGGCAATGTCAGCTGGAACACCGAATTCGTGTTTATTCAACGTTTGCTTGTGATTTGCTGATATGAACATGATGTATGGAATTGCAAGAGATATGTTTCTGTTTGAGTATTTAACGTTACGGGCACTTTCGCGCTTGCCAACTGCATTTAACCGCAGTGGTCTTTAAAAGGCAATTTCAGTGTTCACTCTTATATTGCTGAAGACCATACATACATATAAAACCCACAAAGAAGAATAGTCCGGAAAAAAGATTTGCGAAGCGTGCGACTGGTGATTCGGACCTGCGACTCCTCTCTCCACGGCGCGACTTGTTTAATCACTCGGTCACAACGCATACTCACGTTGAGCTATTTGCATACGTCATTTACCGCTGGTGGTACGCACATCTCTGAGGTGTTTCAAAATGGCAGAGGCGTGTTCGCTATCACCCTCGAGATGGCGCAAAGGGCCAGAAGGCGTCGCCGCGTCCGTCTTTCGCCAGAGTGGTGCTGCCCGCTTTCGGCTCCGTACTTGGACCTGCAGGGTGTGATCGCCCGGGCTGTCGCGCTTATCTCTTTCACCGCAATATTTCCGTTGAACCTTTAGGCCGCACGAAGGTCACTTCGCTTGCTGAAGCATTGTCTTTGCTAAAGGAGTGAGCTGATAGCCCTTCATCGTATGTGTGTGTGTTGGTGGTTAGAAGAAGAATGAGACGCCTAATTTCATTCTTCTTCTAACCACCAACACACACACATACGATGAAGGGCTATCAGGTCACTCCTTTAGCAAAGACAATGCTTCAGCGTATGGCATTCCAATTTATTACTATCGCATTCATTGCTTCGCCCTTGCGGTGAAACTGTGGCTCTTTTTTATTCATAAGCCTGCTACGCTTGCGTAGAGGCACAGGGCATGCGTGGAAGGCCCCTCTGCACCGGACAGTGGAGTCCCTGCTTTCAGTTATAGTAACCTTTAAATCATTATACTGGAACAACATTGCTAAAAACAGACAAGGACAAGGAAAGACGCGACACAGGCGCTGACTCTCAAATAAAAATTGGATTTACTTGGACTTCAACTACTTGGATTTAACGCTGCCGCGTCAAAGTGTTTAATTTGTGGACCGTCACGTATGTTTTTGCCTGTATATGTATTTTGGTCAAGCTCATGATACACGTGTATCGTTTTTCATGATTAGTTATTTTTCGTTGAACCTGATTACTCTGCTGCGCAGATGCTGTGGTGTGTCATGTGACTTGGTCGGCTGCTTTATATATATGCCATTGTGCCTTGGAATAAACGTTTAGTTGAGAGTCAGCGCCCGTGTCACGCCTTTATTTGTCTTTGTCTGTTTTTAGCACTGTTGTTACTGCATAATGAATTACCACCAACTAGCCCAAGTTTCTCTTCTAACAACCTTTAAAAGTGGTGAATGTAAGGTCAGCGTACGTGCCACCGCCACTGATGGAACGTGCTCAACTTGAAAAGCTGTCCTTAGCGCACAATGCTTACTGCCGATGTCCGGTTGTCCGGGCGGGTACCGCGGACAGCCTAGCCTTGTCATGGTTGCACCTTCGAGACTGTCGGGGACCGGCTAGAACACTTCTAGCGAATGCAAATCCAACGACTGCAACAGTTTTGAACTCGCAAATAGCATTGCTTGAGCCAGGGAGCATCAGAAAAGCATAAATTACTATTATCGCAGAAGGGTTGCCGATACAGCTTGCTGGTACAGTCGCGCCCAATTGCGTTGGAACATGCTGCCCGTGGTCAAAGCGGAGCCAACACTGCATGGTAACGCCGACAGAGAAACAATAACTGACGTAAACACTGTTTTGGTTGATGGCATTTGCGAAACCAATTTCACGTTTGGCGGTGTTAAAGTGTAGACCTGGCTGTAAAACTGATAACTGGGAAAGTTGGTATGTATCCCTATTTAAACTTTTTTAGCGCGCACAAAAGACAATGACAAGAAAGACAGAGACACACGAGCGCTAACTCTCAATTATTTGAGAGTTACTTTTGTGGGCGCTAAAAATTTTTAAATATGTAGACCTGGGTCCTCTTCAACCATGGCCACCGTGTTGCAACTCATATTGCTCATATTGAGCGCCACTGTGCATTTTTTTTCTTATTCTGAGGAACGCCAAACGACAGGACACGTAAAAAGCAATACACAGGCGCTGACTAACGGCCAGGTTTTGATCGTTGAAGCAATAGCGATGCAGAGGAGGGGACCCCCATGTGTAATCCTATCACTTGGCCTAATTGAAAAATAGCTTCATTACTGAAATGTTAGAACGTTTGATTTTGTGTCACACGTGCACGCTCTGCGGTTGCTCGATGCTTCTTCCACGTGTCATCGCAGTGGACGGATTGTGGCGTGTGCGCATCACCATTTCGCATATATTTTTCTTTCAATTAAAAAAAGTGCTTTTTTTTTAGTCTGCGCCTGTGCATTGGCTTTCATTGTCCCGTGGTTTAGGCGCTCTTCAGAATAAGTCACAACAGACGTCATCTGCTTCTTCGTATATGGTTAACGTCGGCGCACTCTTTCATGCTTTTCAAAAAGGACAGGAATTCAAAGTGTGGAAATCTACTATATAAGTTGCAGCGCGCGGGTCAAGGCCGCAGCGGCATTCCCGAGAAGAATAGTAGTAAGGGCTTGAGCATTCGGGCAATGTAGAATACCCCCGCGTTCCATCGTGTGTTCTCGGCGTTAGCCCACGGACAACTGTCCCTGAATCACGCAAAATAAGAACAAAATTGATATAGTTACATAGTTAACGCAGTGATAAATGATGAAAAAAAAGACGTGCTTGGGACTCAACACAATCCGCACTGATCGGGGCACCGTGTGCTGTCGCTCTAATGAGAAACCAAGAAGACATTCTACTCCATAGTGTTCGCGAGCCCGTGGCTCAAAGCGTTGTGCCTCCTACAGAACAGGAGAGTACTTCCATATAGTGGATATGTCTAGTCTATTCGGCAGGGCTGATCCATGCAATCACACATTATGCAACAGCGCGTGTCACGTGCGTGAGCGTGCTGTCCAAGAAGAAGTCGCTACCACAGCAGAAACATATTTAGTGAACTCTCTTAACGAACTGCGTCAAAGTGCGAACATAAATTTCCCGAAATCGGTATTACTTCATGACAGCTTCAGCGTTAATGAGCGACTTGTACAAAGAAAAAAAACACCAGCGACGACACGCACGACACTTAGCGGTCAGCGTGTCATGTGCCGAAGTGTTTGAAGAAATTGCCATAACACTAAAGCGGTCTATTTTACAACTGCTGCAATAACAAGTAGGGGAGCAGCAACCATCTAAGGATGATTGTTAGGGACAATGTGGATAGCAGTCTCTCTTGAAATGCCAATCCGCACCCACATTCGATTCAACAGCATCTGCATGACCATCCGTAGCGTAGTGGGAAACTCGTCAAGCATCGGAATGCACGTCATTGAGCGCGGGACATAATTAAACGCATTCTATTCCGCCTCATGAGGCAAGCGCCATTGACGTAAAAGTTAGCACAGCGGCAATTGGCACTAGAGGCCCAGAATTGAAGTCCAGCGCACGTGGTCTTTTTTTAACAATTTTATTTCATTCATGTTTACTCGGTATTCATACGCGCTGCACTGACGTCACTCGCGCGTGCCTGCCTGCTTTGACAGCAAGCGCTCGACGCATTCCCCAGTTACAATGACACCGTTACCAAATAATTTCTGGCTTGCTTGCACCTTCTTGTTGATCGCTGGCGCTGCAGGGCCAGCACTCTTGAGCGACGTTATCAGTGACAACTTCGGTAATAAAGAAAAGCTTGTCCTCCAGACTCAACGAGATCGAGCTAGAGAGATGTATTGCAGCTCATTATCGCAAAATAACCCTTACGCCAACGTTCAGCCCCGCAGTTTAAAAGCGACACATCAAAGCGTCAAAAGTTGCTTTACTTAACCTATCAGCAGAGGCGTAGGTTTCCCATTTGCCCTCCCAGACGGGGACACACAGCCAGGCACGGCGAGTCGCGCCTGTTGAACTGTGCATTCAGAGTGATGTATACAAATTAAACCTGTCAGAGTGTTGATCAATATTTAGAAGCTTGCACAAGGTTCAGTTCCAGCATTGTATTACATGTCTAGAACCAAATACAACCGTTAATAAGTGCTGCTAAAGTATGCGGTGGCAACCCCTTCCCAAGCCCCCACCCCGTAACTGACGCCTTCGCTCATCATCAGAAGCTTTATTCTAGCAAGGAAAGAAGGAACAGGAGATATGGGAAATGCGGGGATGTTAACCAGTCTAGAAGTACTGGTATGCTACCCTACACTGGGTAAAGGGATAGAGGGGTTTGAAAGTTACAGCTAGAGAGAAAGAGAGAGAGAGAAAGAGGGAGAGGGGACGCATACGCACAAGTTCACACTCCTCACAGACACAGAGACTTGTACCGGAGGTTGTAGACTAATGGCCATATTCTAGCTAGACTTTTACTTATGAATTAAGGGCTGAATTTACGAAGACTTTAGTTTGTAGAAACAATCTGTGTTCCGATTGCCTACGCTACATAAAGCTCCGCTGTCACAGCCGCCTTTGCGGGAGAGAGGGTCGTCAAGGACGAGTGCAGTTACCGCATTCGGTAAGCACATCACAGTAAATGGCTAGTTGCAAATATGTCAGACAGACGATTCTGCAAGAATCACACAAGGCACTGGTTAAATTTGAAGCGATACTTTTGCACGGTTTGAGCCACTTCGCATTTTAGCGCAAATTTCCTTAGCGTGATTTACTTACGCCGGTATCCAAAGAGAACAACAGTGGCGATGAGGCAGTTCTTGCCGTTGAAGTATAGCACCTTGGCAGGAAAGTTCCGGAAAGATGTCTGAAACGAGCAAAAAAAATTTCGTCTTGCAGGTTTTCCCCCTACCGTGGTGCTAGTACTTTTTGAAGAGAACTACGGTAAAACGCCTGTATAACGAAGCGAGTGGGACCGCGATAATTATTCGTTACACGTCACTTCGTTATGTTCATCGCGCTCTTTAATGACCCCAATAGAGTAGACAGGCATACTAAGAGCAAATATACTTATTCTCAGCTGATTCAAGCAGCATTTGGCGAAAACAAAAAAAAAAAAGCCCGCAATTTTCTTCTGAGTAGTATGACTTATCGAATGCGCAACCACCACCGACCTGATGCCACCGATGTTCACGGAGTGCTGCGGCGCGAAATTTGGGACTGAGAAGACAGATACGTACAATTCAAACCAAAACACAACGCCGCACTACAGAACAGGGAGGATTTTGCCGATCTCATTCATCCATTTTTTATTCGCCTTTCTTGCTTTTGTAGTTCTTCAAAGGTTAGTGCGAATAACCTTGGAGCCACAATGCTACGTTTATTTTGGCTGCTGCGAGTTACGTGTGCGGCTAATCGTATTCGTTATGAAATAATAATTCAGCTATCAGGAACACTTGAATCGCTTCGTTAAACAGGCACATTCGCTATATTGGTCATCGCTGTAGCGGCGTTTACAACAAATAGGAAAAGTAGAAATCCGGTCAAACCACATTACATGCTTCGTTGTACAGGCTATTTCGCCGTAGAAGCGATCACTGTAACGGCGTTCGACTGTATATGACAAGTTCTGGCTGACCATGCTCGTCCGGGTATTCGTTGCGGAGACAAATATATCGCGTCGGAGATTTGATTACGCAGAAGAAGGCCCGATATACGCAATTCAACGACACAGCACCGGTCCTTTGACTGACCGCTCAGAATCACTATGGAGCGCACGCTAAGGGTAAAGAGGCACTAGGTAACAAAAACTGGGGATGGGTGAAGCATGTAGAGAAGGGTGTTTCAGCTCCACTAACGTAAAACCTGGAGAGGGGCGAAATATGCAGTTTTAAATGCGAAGCATTTCTTTGCGTACTGCAGGCACTTTAAGCGTTTCTATCTACGTAATCTATCTATCTATCTATCTATCTATCTATCTATCTATCTATCTATCTATCTATCTATTTAGCCGCCTACGTCTAGGGGCTTTCGTGATCACCCCATTTAACTTGGTGTAAACCAAAATTAGTATAGGAAGGTTAGATGGTTTGACGAATATGACTCGCTGATCATGACATGAATACTGTGACAATCGCGGCGCGTACGTCGTCAAACCCTTTCCGCTAGACACGTGTGGCACATACCTGTATACCACGGGCCACGGTATGCGGATATGCGGGTATGCGCCACAGGTGATTAACATTTTATATCTACCCAGGAACGGCGAGAACAGAGAACAGACATTGGTAATTTTAACGCGAGCGCGTTAAGAAAAAGCTTACATCGGCAGCGTTGACCTGACGAATGCAAATAATGAATGTCAGGGTCCCAGAAGGAATCGAACCCAAGCATTCTGCTTAGTAATCAAGTATTCTAGCACAGAGCCACGCCAGGTCTCGGAACTGCTTTTTAAAAAAGACCCTAATGTTCGTGAAACGTTAATTGTAGTTGCGGTGCTGGCTATTCATTTTACAAAAATTACACACGTACTCCTATGATAGAGCCGTCACGTCGGGTTAACGTCAATTGTAGTTAAGCGCCATCCACTGAAGTTTATCTATGTAGCAGTGTCCAGGGCTACCATCCTCGCGAGCACAAGCGCTACATATCCGCTTACCGCTTCTGGTGTTGCTAACACCCATGTTAACGCGACAGCGTTAAAGAACTCGTTTCGCAGAAATTTCGGCGTCGGCTTCGGTGTCATTGGTGTGAGCGAAAAATCATCATCTTGTCCGTGAATGAAAAATTGAGAGAGATATAAAAATTTCCGAGTCCAAGTGAGGATCGAACCCAGGCTGTTTGCGTGGCAAGCAGGTGTTCTACCAAACAGCCACGCGTCGGCTTCGAAGTACAGTGAAAATAACTTCCTCTGCTTGGGAATGCAGTGAAGATAACTTTCATGATTTACAAACGCACGCGTCCTGTATACAGGTTTTACAATACAACATGTAATATCGCAGTAATATTGCGTGGTACAAGTGTACATTGCCATCGGGCGTCAGAACATGTGATTATCATAACGACTTCGTGGTTTAAAGCCAGCCACCCATTACAAAAGGCACAGACGTTACTGCGCGTATTCCCTTAAGGCCACATAGTGGGTGCATAGCAAGTTCGAAAACATTTAACGCGCATAATTGCTAGTGGTTTAAAGCATGCTACCCATTACACAGAATTCAGCCATATGCGAAAGCTTCTGGCTGCATTCTGCAAACTGACACAAGCCACTTTCCACTTTATCGATTACATTGTAATAATCCACAATTTAAACTTCTCGAGTAACATCATACAATAAAAAGCATGTACTCAGTGGTTGAAGTATGCACTAGGGACAGGATATCGCTATCGCGTTCAACTCTTAAAGGCGAAGCTTAAGGGTCCCCCAATTTTTAAATGCGAAGCATTTCTTAGCGAACTTCGGCGACTTTGAGCGTATCTATCTAGCCGCCTATGACTTTGTGCTCTCCTGGCCGTATCGTTAATGGGATTTATACCAAAATTGGTATGGCATAAAATGACTGTATGACGAACATGAATGACTGGTCATATTATGAAAATCATGACTAACTTGCCATGAAAAGTATGATTTACACGTCCATGGCCGTAGTGCTCCTGCTGCCGTTTTCTTCACTCGATATATCCAAAAATTGGTACGATGAAACATTTCTGCATGACCAACATAAATGACAGGAGGTAATATGAAAATCATGACGTGCATGTCATGTACAAAATGATTTACATGCCACGTTCATGGTGCGCTGACGGCCGTTTCGCTAGCTTGATATTGCCGCGCGTATGTGTCAGTGGCGACGATAAGGAAGAAGCGCGAGGACACTTGGCCAGTGCAAGGACGAAGAAGACGTTGCTGTCTTTTTTGCTGCTACCGATAAAGCGTATCTGTTTGTCGTCCTCCGTGTGATCGTCGATTCCGTGTCGTCACACTGGTGGAGGTGGTGGGTAAGCTTCATGCTTGGCACCCCTTCGCGGAGCCGACAATCGAGCCCGGAATCACCACCACGCATCGAAACACCGGTCCACCGTTTCAGTCGACGTCTGCTAGGCCTGGCGCCCGAGCTCAATGCTCTGCCAGAAGGCTCCAGCCATCGTCCTACAACCACCATGGCCACTGCAGCTCTATCGCACTTGACACTGCAGAATCGTATGATTTCTGAGTGCTTTCACGGTGAAGCCTATGAAGACGCCCAAGATTGGCTGGACCAGTTCGAACGCTGTGCGAAGTACAACCAATGGGTCACCTCAGACGCCAAGCTTTCGAACGTCTATTTTTACCTCAAGGACAGTGCTCAGACTTGGTACATCAATCGGGAGAGGAGTTTGGCTACGTGGGATGACTTCCGCACGCAGCTGCTTGGCACCTTTATTAGTGTGGACAGGCGGGAGAATGCACAACGTCTCCTGGAGTCTCGCATTCAAAAACCGAACGAGAGCGTTGCTATGTTCACCGAAGACATGACCCGCCTCTTCCGTAGGGCATACGGTATCTGATGCGAGGGGTGAAGGATCAACTGTTCGCCGGGCTTGTGAGAAACCCACCGACAACAGTCGCTGAGTTCACCAAAGAAGGTGCAGCGATCGAACGGGCCCTAGAGCAGCGATACCGCCAGCATGACCACACGATCAACTTGGTAGCGAGCACATCCGTCATGGCTGCGAGTAATGACAAGCCTCTGCGTGAAGTCATCCGAGAGATTCTGTGAGAGGAGCTTCCACCAACAGAACCGAAGCCAGCATTGTATTTTGTCGCTGATGTTGTCCGGGAAGAGGTCCGTCAAGCTCTTCGTTCACCGGGCTATGGTGACGTACAACGGCATCTCACTTACGGTGATGCGGTCCGGTGTCCAGTCATCGCTCCTCTGACGACGCCACCTCCAACGACTAGGCTACCACCTACCCTGCATACCCAGCCAATCCCCTCGCCGCCGACCTCATCGCCGCCACCCGGACTGATCTTGCCGACACGAAGAATGCCGTACGGTCGACAACCGAACGGCGCAACGTGGTTCAATGGAGAATCGCCGCTGACTTACCAGCGTCGGAAAACCGATTTGTGGCGCACCGCTGACCTTCGACCGGTGTGCTATCATTGTGGCGAAGCACGGCATGTCTATGGATTCTGCCGTCATCGCGACGCTCAATACTGGAGATTTCCTCCACAGCCTGATTACGCTACCTGTGACGGTCAGCGTACATTCAACGACGCTCCTCTAAACGTCCGCCGCAAGATCCAACCACGTCCCGATCACGGTCTCCATCTCCGGCGCGGTACAGTTCACCGAATAGTCGCAGTTTTGCCGAAGTCACTAGGGGCCGGTCCCCTAGCCCGCGACGGGGAAACTAGACGCAGCGACCTCCGGGGGTGGGGTTGCCAATCATCGAAATTCCGAACAGCCCCCATTACAGACGAACGACAAAGCGAGGGTACCGAAGCCGAAGACAACGAAAACAACGACGACTGCGACGAGCACGACGAATACGACGAATGCGACGCCTGCCGATATAAGCGAAGTCGTGAGCGCTGACCTCGTCATTCACATTGACGGCCATCAAGCGACGGCTCTTGTTGACAGCGGCTCCCACTTCTCGATAATAAGCCTGCAACTCGCCGACAGATTGAGAAAGGTAAAGACGCCATGGTACGGGCCCAATATAAGAACTGCCGGAGGCCAGTTGATGACACCTGTTGGGAAGTGCACGGCCCGACTCATAATCGCCGGTTCAACCTTCGTTGCTACCCTCGTCATTCTTCGTGAATGCTGTAAAGAACTCATATTGGGAATGGATGTCTTGCGAGAATACGGAGCCGTGATTAACATCCGCGCCAGGAGCGTAACGTTTGCTACCAACTCCGGCACACCTAACCATGAGGAAAACCAGCGACCTCGTTTACGTATCGCCGGCGACGACGTCATACTACTGCCACGAAGTTGCTCCCTCGTACCCGTGCAATGCGACAGCCTACAGAGTGGAACTGGCGTCGCTGAACGCATCAGTGGGCTAGCATTCACTTGTGGCATTTCTATCGCCAGGGCTGTCATCAATGTCGTCGATGGATGCGCTGAAGTCTTGCTGACGAATTTCAGCAAGGAACGCCGACACATTGTTAGAGGCATTGCCATTGCATATTTCGATGAACTTGCACAAATAGAAGATTGTCATCTTGTAGAGGAGGCGGCAGCTCCTGCTATCCCAACACCACCATGTGTTGACGTTAGCCCGACGTTATCAACCATTGAGCGAGACCGCCTGCTTGAGCTGATAAACAAGTTCCACGGCTGCTTCTCATCCACTTCCAGAGTTGGTCAAACACCGCTCACGAAACACCGCATCATCACAGATTCCGACGCAAGACCCATCTGGCAGAATCCTTATCGCGTTGCCCCAAAGGAGCGTGAGGCAATACAAAAACAAGTGAAAACGATGCTGGAAGATGGTGTTATTCGGCAATCCAACAGTCGTTGGGCATCGCCTGTCGTACTTGTTAAAAAGAAGGACGGCAGCTTGTGTTTCTGCGTCGACTACCGGAAGCTCAATCAGATCACAAAGAAGGACGTTTATCCGCTGCCGCGTATTGATGATTCCCTGGATAGACTACGAAAAGCACGATACTTTTCGTCAATGGGCTTGAAAAGCGGCTACTGGCAAATTGAACTGGATAAGCGAGACCGTGAGAAGACCGCATTTGTCACGCCCGACGGACTTTATGAATTTCAGGTCCTTCCCTTCGGTTTGTGTTCGGCGCCAGCTACGTTTCAGCGTCTAATGGACACTGTACTTTCGGGACTCAAGTGGCAGACCTGCCTGGTGTACCTTGATGACGTGATTGTCTTCTGCAACGTTCGAGGAGCACTTAAGACGACTAGAAGCAGTTTTTGACGCAATACGCTCGGCCGGTCTTACACTGAAGCCCGAAAAATACCACTTTGGCTTCCATGAACTTCAATTCCTCGGTCACGTCGTCAGCAGCCACGGGATCCGACCCGATCCGGATAAAATTACTGCCGTGGCAAATTTCCCGACCCCATCCGACAAAAAATCAGTTCGACGCTTTTTGGGACTGTGTGCCTATTACCGGCGATTTATTGCCAATTTTTCACGCATTGCATGGCCATTGACCCAGCTCACCAGGGAAGCACGTGAAGTGCCCGCTGCTGGTCTTCGCATGGGGCGAAGACCAGCAGCGGGCACTTCACGTGCTTCGTCAACGCATGCAAACGCCTCCCATGCTCGCCCACTTCGATGAAGACGCGCCGACAATATTGCATACAGACGCTAGTAATGTGGGTCTTGGTGCAGTGCTCGTCCAGTGGCAGGACAGCAGCGAAAAGATGATTGCTTACGCCAGCAGGAGGCTGTCCCGAGCCGAAGCCAATTAGACGACGACCGAGAAAGAATGCCTCGCAATGGTATGGGCAGTCCTCAAGTTTCGACCGTATTTGTACGGTCGCTCGTTCACCGTTATTAGCGATCACCATTCGCTCTGCTGGTTAATTAATCTGAAAGACCCATCCGGCCGTCTCGCACGCTGGAGTCTTCGACTCCAGGAGTTTGACTTCACCGTTGCCTACAAATCGGGAAGATGACACGCCGATGCCGACTGTCTTTCTCGGTCTCCTGTTGAAACAGCAGAACACGACGACAACGACACGGCCTTTTTGGGCGTCGTGGACACTGCCGCTTTTGCACGACAGCAGCGGGACGACGCAGAACTGCTCCCACTGATTCATTACCTCGAAGGACGAACCAATAGCGCGCCGAAATTATTTGCAAGAGGGCTACCATCATACAGCTTCCGCAATGGCTTACTTTACAACAAGAACTTCTCACCTATCGGCAGCAGCTACTTACTCGTCGTTCCCTCATCGCTTCGACGTGAGGTTCTGCACGCATGCCACAACGAGCCGACCACTGGTCACTTAGGCTACACCCGGACACTGGCAAGGATTAGGCAGAACTATTACTGGCCGAAACTTGCCACGGTCGTGAAAAGTTACGTGCAGACGTGCCTAGACTGGCAGCGCCGCAAACCGCCATCCGTCAAGCCAGCGGGTTTGTTGCAGCCTGTTCAAGTGACGACGACACCATTTGCGCAAATCGGCATGGATTTTCTAGGCCCCTTTCCGACGTCTACTACCAGGAAACAGGTGGATAATCGTCGCCACCGATTACCTCACCCGATACGCCGAGACAGGAGCTCTGCGACGGGCAACAGAGGCTGAAGTGGCGCGATTTTTTATCGTTAAGGCACGGTGCTCCCACGGTAATTATCACCGACGAAGGTACTGCGTTCATGGCCGAGCTCTTGGACGTCGTTTTGAGACTAAGTGGTACCGCTCACAGGAAGACAACGGCATACCATCCCCAGCCCAATGGGCTGACTGAACGTCTCAACAGGACCCTGGCTGACATGATCAGCATGTACGTAGATGTCGAGCACAAGAACTGGGACGACATCCTACCCTACGTCACATTCGCGTATAACACGGCTCGTCAGGAGACCACTCGGAAGACGCCCTTCAGTCTCGTTTACGGCCGTCAAGTTACAACAACGTTAGACGCAATGCTCTCCCATGATAATGGTGCCATTGAGACGGACGCTGAAGAGTTTACGCAGCGAGCAGAAGAAGCTCGGCAACTTGCGCGGATGCGAATTACCGAACAGCAGGACTATGACGCCAGACACTACAATCTCCGGCACAGACCCGTCATATACAAAGTGGGCGACAGAGTGTGGGTCTGGACACCCATTGGTCGTCGTGGGCTCTGCGAAAAACTGTTGCGGAGATACTTCGGACCTTACAGGGTTCTCCGACGCATCAGTGACGTCAATTACGAGGTTGTTCCGGACGGCTCTCAATGTTCAAAGCGCCGACGACATTCCCCGGAAATTGTTCACGTGGTTCAGATAAAGCCATACCTTCAGTGACTAACTGCTGTTCTTTTTCTGCTTTCTGTACCTGCATCATCGGGACGATGTTTTTTTTTAAGGGGGGAATAATGCCGCGCGTACGTGCCAGTGGCGACGACAAGGAAGAAGCGCGAGGACACTTGGCCAGTGCAAGGACGAAGAAGACGTTGCTGTCTTTTTTGCTGCTACCGATAAAGCGTATCTGTTTGTCGTCCTCCGTTTGATCGTCGATTCCGCGTCGTCACAATATACACCAAATTTGGTATTGCGTGACGTGACTGTATGACGAACATAAATGCCTAGTGGTCATATGCAAATCATGACATGTCATGTGCAACATGACTTGCATGCCACGCTCATGGCACGCTCGCGGCCGTTTCGCTAGCTTGATATACACCAAATTTGGTATTGCGTGACGTGACTGTTTGACGAACCTAAATGAGAAGTGGTAATATGGAAATCATGACATGTCATGTCAACATGACTTGCCATAAGAAACATGACTTGACCTTAATAAAGGGGACGTCAAGGACATGAAAAATTACAGGCCGATCAGCTTACTGTCCGTTGTCTACAAGCCATTTACAAAAATAATAGCTAATATAATTAAGACGACATTAGAGTTCAATCAACCAAAGGACCAAGCGGCATTTCGCGCACGCTACTCAACAATAGACAATATTCATACTATCAATCAGGTGATAGAGAAATGCGTGGAATACAACCGACCCCTATACATAGCCTTCATAGATTACGAGAAGGCATTTGATTCAGTCGAGATATCAGCAGTCATGCTGGCACTGCGGGATCAGGGCATCGACGAAGCCTATATAAACATACTGGAAGAAATCTACAGCGGATCCACAGCCACCATAGTCCTCCATAAAGAAAGTGACAGAATCCCAATAAAGAAGGGCGTACGGCAGGGAGACACGATCTCTCCAATGCTATTCATCGCGTGTTTACAGGAGGTTTTCAGGGCCCTAGATTGGGAAGAGATAGGGATAAGAGTTAATGGAGAGTATCATAGTAAGCTGCGATTCGCTGATGACATTGTATTGATGAGTAACTCAGGGGACGAATTACAGCTCATGATTACTGAATAATAATATCTGGGGTTTTACGTCCCAAAACCACGATATAGGTTAAACCCTGCAGGCTACTGGTGCTTAGCTGGCTCATTGACCCCCCACTGGCCAGTGGGGAAGCGCTGACTTGGCAGGTCCTCATCCTCTGCCTGCATTTTATGCGCCGCAGATGAAACACGGGAACATCCCAAAAGTGCACTGCATTACAATATTCCATAAAACAATGATAAACAGTTTCCGACTTTTCACACAATACGCCATTTGCTTACAAGGTAACAAAGAATCCCTTATTTGTTTACCATGCATTCACATGAAGAGAGGACTTGCGCGGTTTAAGAAAGAAATTCTTTGTTTTCGGGGAAACCGACGTCTTTTCACGCGATTAAGTGCATCACGCAAATGACGATTTCCAAACGCAGTTCCATGTGCATGTATTTGCATGGGAAAGTCAGGCAACATCATTTACATTCCGCGCCCACTCCTTGCCGCTTGAGCTAAGTACATGCGTTATCGAAAACGTTCTCTGCAGTAAAGTTACAGCATCAACAATTTCTTTTTGAAACACACTATCTCTTTGCACGAACTGTCACGCCACTTTTAAAAACAGTTCAATCAACTTTCGTGTTTACGATCGCTTATACGATGTTCTCAGTAATTTATGACGACTGTTTGTGCACGATGTTCTCAAGTTAGGACAATGCTAACATTAAACCGAGCGCGTCCAACTCCATCTTTCCCACGTTAAAAAGATTTGCCACTTATCTATTTAAGTAACAAGGTAGACGTCAGTTTTTTAGACTCTCTCATTAGAAATGTGTCATCGTTTATTAATGGGAATAATTCAAGTTATTTCAGTAACAGTCTCATCGTGTTGTTCCACTGATATGAGTGACAGGGCCTAGAGGCATTTGCCCTCTGATGCTTTTTTTTCGTAAATCTGTCATTCATGCAATCACCCAGAATTTGTCTGACTCAATACAACATGCGCACAGAGTTATGAAGCTCGGCATTCTGTCGTGCTGCTTCGGTGCAAAAAAACTGAATGAACATTCACTTCGCTCAATTCGCGGGAAAGCTGTACCGGAAACATATATTTAAGGTCGAGTTATGTAAACAAAACAAAAGTGCCCTACCTGCTTGTGCTACCTTAATACATTTAAGGGGCAACCAGAAATCGATATCGATACGAATTTCCTTTAATGTGCCTTCACGTGAACTAATCTTGTGATTTTGACACGGAGACGCAGGTCAGGAATAGGCCTCAGTTAGCAGAAACGTGCCGGGTAGTCATTGCCAAATTGACTACGCTAAGACGTGTTATGATTGTCCGTGCACTAGCCAGCTGAAAAAGAAGTACTGTCAGATTTTGCGAGGTTTTCTCGAAACTTTACAGTACCGAGTTCCAAGGGATTCTGCCCGACGGTTACGGGGTGAATGGGGGGCGGCAGCTAAAGCTTTCTCCCTCTTCATTTTCGACGGGTGCAAATAAAAGCTTTTTTTTTAAGTGCGTAGCACTTTAGGGGCTCGGCTTTTCGTCCATCCATGGATCTCATGCGGCGTGGTGATCACGCTCACAGTAAGGCGCAGAATACAGGCCACAAAAAAAGGCTAGCAATGCTC
>JALIZH010028586.1:157500-166469 GCA_030522465.1 Rhipicephalus appendiculatus | reverse complement strand
AATGTTTTAGGTACCTGAAGATGGCGGCCAGGGTGAAGGCAATGGAAGTTATTTATTTACAAGTACCTTACAGGCTCCACAGGGAGCATTGAGTAAGGGGAGCATCACAAAAAGAATACAAAAAAAGCAATACATGAGTTCGAAAAGTGTAACACTAGCGTATTTGCAAGACGGTGAAACAAATTCAATTACATGGCAAAAAATACTAAGAATAACACTAACTACTAACTAACAGCACAATACTACGAAAAGAATACTCAGAAAAAGTGAAAAATAACTCGCGAACTACTAATCAACAGAACAATACTAAGAAAAGAATACTCAGAGAGAGAAATGAAAAAAAAATAACACTCATGGTTGCAACAAGATCAGCACGTTAGTCGCGTCAAAAAAAAAAAAAAAAAAAAAGGGAACAGTAAAAAATGTACATCGCTTGTGCACTCATACAAACAAGAAAACAAACTAAAACGATTGTAAACGACGTAATGCTAACATTAAGAGAAATGCAGCACAGATACCAAGAAACATCCAGTACAAAAGCAAACGGAATGCGTTTCATAGTAGCACAGAACTTGGCACATTCTTCACACAATGTAAGGGGAAAAAAAAGAAAGAAAAAAAAATGTTTTCATGACACGTTACAGCTCGATGTATAATGTGACGATTGTGAATTTGTTACGATGAATACTGCAGGGTCAAGAGTTATCTATATAGAGCCTTCTACATCGAGCACCTACTCCCCCTTAATATCGTTCAGAGGGCAAAAAAACCAAACTTCACCTCTAACAACCTTGATTTTGTTGCCTGAATAAAAACTTTCGAGCTGCATACAGTAAATAATGTTTGAATGCGAACCATAGGAGTCTCATACCATTTTACTATGAGTCACGTAGTATAGACTGATAATGACTTAACTGGGCCTCCATCCATGGCAATAAAATATCTTTATGTTTGCATGTTTTTCGCACTAAACATACCCCACTTGACAGTTGAACGGGTATCCCATATTATGGAAGTCTGCGAAATATTCAATATTGCAAATGTGGTGCTTAAATTAATTACATGCTCCCGAATGGCTACGGTCGCATGAGCTTTAGAGTTTAGAAGAGTCCATGAGCTTTAGATTTTAGAGCAGTCCCCTAATCATCTCATTTGCATTACTTGAGTCCATGTGCTTTTGAGTTGTCGATAAATTCGCCCTCGCGCTGCCAGTTGCTAGCTTCCTGGTTAGCTCACTTGGTAGAGCGACCGCCCCGGAAAGGTGTTGATCCCGGGTTCGAACCCCGGCAACTAAGAAGCGTTTCTTTCTGAGAAATCCGTATGGGTTTCTTTGTGGCTTCCGGCTACAAACGGGTGGTTGTCTATTCTGACTTTTTTAACTTCCCTTCCCCCCACCCGCTCACCCATTGCGCGAACCCATGTAATTGAGTTTGCTCAACCTGTTTAGCAAACTTAAGTCATTAACTCGCCTAGAAACAAGTTCTTCTATGTAATTGAAATTTCTCTCTCCTGAGCGTCCGGTTCGAATTGACCACTTCAGACTGGGTGTGTCACCCCGCCACGGTGGTCTAGTGGCTATAGTGCTCGACTGCTGACCCCGCATGTCGCGGTATCGAATCCCGGCCGCGGCGGCCGCATTTTCGATGGAGGCGAAAATGCTCGAGGCCTGTGTACTTAGATTTAGGTGCACGCTAAAGAACCCCAGGAGGTAGAAATTTCCGGAGCCCTCCACTACGGCGTCTCTCATAATCATATGGTGGTTTTGGGAGGTTAAACCCCAACAATTATTAGACTCGGGGTGTGGCAAAATCGCGACACCCGCAAATGAAACGTTAAAACGACGAAAATAGGTGTTGAAATTTTGGTTGTGTACATGAGCAAATCCGGTCGTGTGAAAGTCACACAGTCACGTGCATAGGTCGGCGAACTGGCTCATGAGTCGACTCACTCGGACTCACTGTGAGTCTGAGTCTGAGTGAGTCCGGGTGAGTAATATTTTGGTGAGTTTGAGTCCGGTTCCAGAAAATTTTCGTGAGTGTGAGTCCGAATGAGTTCGGCTCTATAAAATCTTGGTGAGTCTGAGTCCGAGTGAGTCCAAAGCGCAAGATATATTTCTTAGGTGAGTCTGAGTGAGTTCTACATTTTTTTTTTTTTTGCCGACCTACGGTCACGTGACACTGTGACAGTCAGGCTTCCGTGAAGTATACGTCTGTACGGTTCCGCGTTCGCACGGCGTTGACGAAGACAGAGATGCGGCGCATGCTTGACACCTTCCGGGTGCGAAACGATTGTAGTGTCTATTGCCTGACAGCGCCGGGAACGACGAGCGCTTGTTTTCGCAAGGTCCTTTTGTTCTATAACGAAGAGACAAGGACGGCAAGCATATCTGGAATATGCGAGTACTCCTGAGCGCGATTATCAGTGCCAATTATACCACAATGCCTCGGAAGTCATTGCAGTTCTACCTCATGTCCTGTGTTAGACGCCCAGTGATGTAGTTTTGGTCAGCGACATAACGACATGCGTTATGACGCTGACCAAAATTTAATTCCTCGATTTAGTGCTAATTGCAGAGACCTTGCAATATACGCTGGGTCATCATTCTGCTTTCAATAAAGTGTTTTCTTTCTTTCTCTCTCTCTCCGAGCTAAAGTAACTTTAGTTCTTCGTGGCAAGAAACTTTTGCAGCAACTTTCTTGTTTTTTTTTTTTTAGGGGCGAAGCTCCTTATAGGGCGTAGGCTAGTCCGGCGTCGTCCTGCGTTGTCGTCGTCGTCGTAGCCACCCCTGTGCGATGACGCTGCCATCACGGCACAGCACATGTAATGTACCCACTATGCGTCATAACGATGACGCTGATGACGATGACGATCGCGATGCCATACAACACATGGCATCGCGATATGGTCTCACATGCATATCCTTTGACCACATGCAAGCAACCACCATCCGAGGAACCTGCATCGATCTCGTCTTTGCAAACTTTCCACTACGGCCCGTCCAGGAACCGCTCTCCCTCCATTTCACCGACCATAAAGCCGTTATAATGAAGGGGGGAACGGAAGCCACGGCTTATGTAAACGGTAACCACGACCAACGAAGAAACGAAAACAAAACGGAAAATCACGGCTCACGAATAAAATATAAATTTCTTGTATATATACACAGAGTGTTTGTCACTTCTTCGATGATGTACTGGACGAAAATTCACGGAAGATTCACGGTTTACCGATGAACCTCCGGAGCTTCGCCCACTCATCATCATTCACTCCGTGGATATGCTGCGATTTTTTTTTTTTTTACGACGTCGTATACTGCCTCCATTCCTTTCATTCTCCTTTGCTCGTTTTGCATGAAAACAAGGGTAACTGGCACCATAGGCGTGCGCAGGGTTACCGTTCAGGGGGGGGGGGGGGGGGGGGAGGTTCGTTGCAGCGCCCCCCCTTCCCTAGCTATTTAGTCAATGTATGGAGCAGACTTTGCCCCCCCCCCCCTAGGTTCTTAGGGGACTAGGGGGGGGGGGCGGCCGCCCCCTCTGCCCCCCCCTCGAGCGCACGCCTATGACTGACACCGCCTAATGCATACAGAGCACACGTCCGCGCGGCTGGCGTGCATTTGATGATGGTACCATGGTGGTGCTCCTTACACGTGCACACCGCCAAAACTCTGGCCCCGTCTTGTTTCCTTTTCTCGCCTTCAGAGAAGCCAGAGACCCTGCAACGGCCTTTCCCATCACACTGTTCTTAGATTAATTGATTCCGAAGTTTTACGCGCCAAAAGCGCGGTATCGTTATGAGACACGTCGTTGTCGGAGGCTCGATCTGGTCTCATATGGACCACCTCCGGTTCCTTAACAATGTTCTCCGCACGGTGGGCGGCAGTGGAAATGGTGCCCACCACTCCCCTTCACCAACCCACCGCTTTCGATAGACCCCCCCCCCCCCCGGTCGGTCTGATTGAGGCTGACCCCTTCGAAATGCGCGCCCGAGGAGCCAATAAACAGCCACTGCGCACGCTCAATAATTAACCGTGCCTCTTCCGCCATCTAATCCTGTCCAGAGTCTCCAGATGCCATGTGAAAAAGCGTCTGCACAGGAGTCCTCGTGGTTTCAAGAATCGCCAACTCCAGAGCGAGCGCTAAAACAGAAGCGTCATAGCTTTCGTTTTTTATGTGCGTCGTATAGATTCCAGAAAGACGTCACCGGAAATGAAATGTGGATGCGTGTTGGAAACGGGCAGTCGCGGCATGAATAACGAGACAATCCCATCGCGTACGTCGTCAGACCGTTTCCTCCAGACACGTGTGGCACATACCCGCGTATACCACGGGCCGCGGTATGCTGGTACGCGCCACAGATGATTGACAGTTTATTATACCTACCCAGGAACGGCGATAACATACATTGGTAATTTAAATGCGAGGGCGTTAAGAAAAACAGACATCGGCAGCGTTGACCCGACAAATGCAAATAATAAAATTCATGATCCCCGCAGGAATCGAACCTAGACATCTTGCATGGGACTCAGGCATTCTACCGCGCAGAGCCACGCCAGGTCTTCAGAATGCTTTGGAAAAAGATCATGTTCAGGCGTAATTAATGTCGGTGTAACGTCAACTGTGGTTGCAGTGCTGGTTACCCAATTTCATTACAAAGCAATAAGCATTACATATGTACTCCTATGACACAGGCGTCGTGTAGGGTTAAGGTCAATTGTGGTTACAGAGTTGGCTCCGCCTTTATAGCATCTAATAAACTTTTGCATTCCCATGATTCAGCAAGCTATATTAAAGCATTGGTCGACCCCGGAGGAATACGCTATTGAAACTTACGTATGATATTCACATCATCGCACCGTAAGTGCACGTAGTTTCGACAATACTGACGTCTGTGTGCTAACATGTGTGCTGACGTTACGTCAGACCATAAGTTACCCTTTAAACGCCAGTGTGCCCGACGTTACTGGTAAGTCCGCGATGTGCACACAACTACCACACTTACAAAAACACGTCGATCCACCTCGTAAAGCTTGTCTCAAAGCCAAAATATGCAACATAGACAATCACTCGGCGACTGCTTCGCATTAAACCGATTCCCACAAAGTGTGGGGTCTGCCGAATTTTTTTCTCTGATATATTGTAAATACTACGCGTATATTATGAATTAAAAGTTCGCCGTCCCTCGTTAAAATGTTACATTTTGCAGAGCAGAGAAGTCGTAATCTTTCGTGAAACTCGCCTGGAGCAGTTTTGGACCGAAAATATAGCGATCCGAGCGTGTGCGTGTATGCGAAGGTCCCCCGACTTGAAATACGCGAGACGTGCTTGACGTCACGGAAATAAGCAACTGCGATTGGATGAGACATTTATGAAAATTCTTTTTGGGCGGGACAGCGACGGCTACGAGCGCAGCTATCTTACATTTATTCTTAGGGTTGTAACCATCTGTAGGCTCGGCCATTTTGTCGGAACACAGTAGTTTATTATTGCCATAGGCATGCGCACGGCGGGGGCAGGGGGGCGGCGCCGACCCTCCCCTTCCCCTAGCCACCTAAGAGGAGGGCGCAAAGTCAGCCCCATACATTGACCTGATAGGGAGGGGGGGCGCCGCGACTCGCGGAGCGGGGGGGGGGGGGCGCAAAGTCAGCCCCCATTCATTGACATAATAGGGAGGGGGGGCGCTGCGACGAACCTTCGCCCCCCCCCCCCCCCTGAAGCGGAACCCTGCGCACACTTATGATTATTGCTATTTATTTATATTAGTGTCCACCGCGGTGGTGAAGCGGTTACGGTGCTCGGCTGCTGACCCGAAGGTCGTGCGTGGATGCGATCCCGGCCGCGGCGGTCGCACTTAGACGGAGGCGAAATGGTAGAGGCCCGCGTATACTGTGCGATGTCAGTGCACGTTAAAGAAAACTGGATGTTCGAAATTACCGGAGCCTTCCACTACGGCGTCCCTCATTCCATATCGTGGTTTTGGCGCGTAAAACCTCAGATTTTATTATTTTTATTAGCGTGGGCATGGCAAACCCGTCGTTTTCCGCCTTGTGGCCACGCTTGAGGTCGGCCGAATACAAAGCTAATGAACGCGGAAGCCATGGACAGCGATCCGCATGCGGCAGCTGCCGAGGTCTGAGGCGCTTTCGCAACCGCAGTGACGTATACAGTTGTTTACCTGTCAGCCGGAACGCTATGCGGAGGAAAAGAGAGACAGCCAGTGCGAGCGCGTGCGACAATATATAGCGGCGCCGCGGCGCACGTCAGAGCGTTTTCGCGTTGCGAATTGCGCACTCCATTAAGAAATCGCAGGATTAATAAGCAGCGCTATAAAGGGTAAGGATGACGACACATGACGCGACTTGCCGTTCGCTTCCTTCTCGCCTGCGCGCCATTATGTCGGCGATGTTTTTTTAAATGCGAAACATTTCTTTGCGCACTGCAAAGCACTTTGGCGTTTCTATCTACTTGTATCTATCGATCTATCTACCTAGCCGCCTACGTCTGGGTGCTCTAGTTATCGCCTCCTTAACTTGAGGTCCACCAAAGTTAGTATGGGAGGGCAAGAGGATTTGACAAATATGCCTGGCTGGTCATGACTGGAATAATGTGACGATTCCCGTCGCGTACGTCGTCAAACCCTTTCCGCCAGACACGTGTTGCACATACCCGGCATACCACGGGCGGGTATGTGCCACAGGTATGCGGGTATGTGCCAAGGGTGTTTGACAATTTATATCTACCCAGGAACGGCGAGGACAGACATTGGTAATTTAAACCACCGCTCAATACTTGACTTTATACACGAAGCAAACTTGCACGCAGTGCTGGGCAGTATCGAAGATACATGTATCTTCGATACTATCTTAGATACACTTTGGGTATCTTGTATCTGCATCGCGATACGTCTTGCAAAACGAGTATCTGTATCTGTATTTCCGATACATTTAATAATGTATCGTGTATCTCAAGATACAAGATACTGCTGTAGAAACACCACAGTACGAAGCAATAAGCGTCAACCTGAATTCCGGTTCTCAAGCTGATATTGCTGCCACTAAGCCACCTGCATAAAACTAACGACAGTGACATTTTTGTATACTACCGCCAGAGCGCGCCAGCGAGCACAGATGATGAGCTTTACGCGTCCCTATAATGGAACAGAGTCACGTGATGGCGCTCGAGACATTGATCTCAACAAAAATAAGCGCGCGAACTACCTTTTGTTTTATCGATGTTTTCTTTCTTTTTTATTTGTGTCGGTACCATGACTCTTGTTCGTAGCCACGGCACTGTGCTGCGAATTCTAATGCGCGCGGCATCTTTCACTCAAATTCTGATGACGCTATAGTTCCATTAGCGCAGTTCGTCTTGCGTGGTGCTTCGTTGCTAAGCCTCAAGAATGAAGGAGTGGGGGCTGACTTGCGTCTCGCGGCTTTCGCACATCAGCGATTTGAAAGATCATAGACATGTAAGCATGGCACACATACGATGCGATTGACTTACATGCGAAGGAGGTTCTAACAACCTTCGCATTATCGCTGCCGATGTCAGATGCAGCAGAACAAACATTTACGTAACAGGAAATATTTTGACGTGCTGTGTTTTTGTTCTTCCCTGCTGAATTATTCGAGAAGTTAATAATAATAATAATAATATCTGGGGTTTAACGTCCCAAAACCACGATATGATTATGAGAGACGCCGTAGTGAAGGACTCCGGAAATTTCGACCATCTGGTGTTCTTTAACGTGCACTGACATCGCACAGTACACGGGCCTCTACCATTTCGCCTCCATCGAACCCGCGACCTTCGGGTCAGCAGCCGAGCACCCTAACCGCTATACCACCGCGGCGGACCGAGAAGTTCTTTGAATGATAATTTGACTGTTAGCCCAAATGCTTTCCTTAGTAAACTAAGCTGGTCGCAGTTAAGAAATTTTCAAGTAAACACATTTGTACATAGGGCCTTGCTGCTTCATTATATAGATCTATCATAGCTCATTTGCAAATGTATCGAAGTATATTAAGATACAATTGGCAAGTATCGAATCGGATACAATTTTTCCGGAAGTATCTTGTATCTGTATCTCAAATACTTCTTGCTCGAGTATCTTATATCGTATCGCGATACAATTTCAAAGTATCTTTGCCCAGCCCTGCTTGCATGTGTATTTTTGAATAAAAAATTATTATGCCTAGGCGCAGACTTTCGAAAAAAAAAATGCAAGAGCGTTAAGAAAAACTGACAACGGCAGCGTTGACCCGACGAATGCAAAGAAGATCAATCAGAGTCCCACCAGGAATCGAACCGAAGCAATCTGCGTGGCAATCTCTTCATGTCAACCGCTTTCTTGTTCAAGTAGGCTTGGGCGCATGCGTGGCATGACATGACGTCACACCAGCTGGCACGGTAGCGGGGCGAGGTAGGTGGTGCGCAGCTGTGACGTCGGTGGTTGCTAGGCAACGGCGCGGCGAGGTTTCTTGCGGGGAACAGCCGTGCTTAACAGCTTCGCTGTTAAAAGAAGATGGATTTCGCCTCCCAGTCGTCTTAGAGAAATGCATAAGGCACCATGCGACTTTTCTTCTGTATTCCAATGCACCGTTCGTTGTTGTTTGGCAGCCCCGAACGGCGGAACCGTATATAGACTATTTTACGGGTGGGTTTGAGTGCCGCCATATTGGGCTGTTAACCTTTGTGTTTGTATCTTTAACAGCTCAAAGAACAGTGTTACGGTAGACGCATACGCATGAAAACGGTTGGGTTGGTGCTTGCGATGTTTCATGACCTTGTTAATTCACATCGCGTTATACAAAAACAAGAAATCATCGACTTAACAGCCCAAGATGGCGGCGCCCAGATGCCTTACGGAAAATAGTCTATCCGAACGATTGAAATGTCGCTTCAGATTTCGCAGAGCTGTCATATGATGCGACTGAAGCGAGAATAGTTTGCGAACTTTCGTCGATGAAAGGC
>JALIZH010028586.1:0-152500 GCA_030522465.1 Rhipicephalus appendiculatus | reverse complement strand
TATATATATATAGCAAATTTCGGATATTGAACAGCCATTTTTACGAAAGCTCACAGGCTCCCTCTTGCATTCTCCTAAGACAACTCTAAGGGAACGCCATCTTTTTATTCTTCTCAGTAGATCTATAGACAATTTTACGGATGGGTTTGAGTGCCACCATATTGGGCTGTTAACCTTTTTCCTTTGTATCTTTAACAACTAAACGAACAGTGTTATACGGTAAACGCGTACGCAAGAAAACGGTTGAGTTGGTGCGTACGATGTTTCGTGGCCTTGTCAATTCACGTCGCGATATACAAAAAAAACGAGAAAACATCGGCTTAACGGCCCAAGATGGCGGCGCCCAGATGTCTTACGGAAGATAGTCTATATAGGTCCCGTCCCACTTCCCTCCAGAAAGCGTTCTGCAACTACCGTGGTTTTCAAGCTTCTGGCACCTCACCTGATTTTGCATGGCCTCCGTGATCAGCGCACCTTTGACCATGATGACGTCATCATGAGAGATCGTGGTGACGTCACGAAATTCGACGATCTGTGACGTGGTAATGACGTTGTACGGTGAAATCACCACGTGATTGCGATTTTATTGCGCCACTCGCGTTGATGCCGACGCCGCGGGACGCCGACGCCGCCGACGGACAATTTCCGAGTTTAATGAGGCATCTAAGGCTTTCGCCTTAATAATTACAATGTAACGTTCCCATAGTAGCATTGTAGAAGGGCTCGTGTGGCCTTCTGGGCTGATGTACTTGTAGACCATGCACCCAAGATCTCTTCCAGAGTAAAGGGACGATCATCCAGTCTTCTCAAGGCACACTGGAGAGTCCGGCGGTCTTTTTCAAAGCCGGGACAGTGGCACAAGACGTGGTCAAGAGTTTCTACACAGCTGCAGCCATCATTCTTGAAGGCAACATCGCTGAGCGACCGCCTGTGAAACCCTGCACTGTGTGTGTCGTGTGCAATGTGCATCTCCTTCTCTCTTTCTCTCTCTCTCTTTTACTCCCTTATTACCCTCTCCCCACGTGTAGGGTAGCATACTGGACGTAGTCTAGTTAACCTCCCTACCTTCCCTATATTCATTCCTTCTCTCTCTCTCTCTCTCCCATAGTATCATTCATAGTATCAGCCTTTACAGTACTAATGGAGCGTCAGGAACAAGTAAGCAGATTCTTTAACTGCACGTAACTTGAGAGAGCGCGAGCGATCATTGTTTAGCTGGTATAAAGTCTGGGCTCCCCAATCCAAGCACATAAGCCGGCTACTGAACTACGCAAGACCTCATTTTTTATGCCGATATACCCGATGTCTGCGGGGAATGAGTCCATCGTACTTTCGAAGCGATTTCGCGTTTATTTCTGGCGCTGTTGACATTTCGAAATAGTCGTCAACAACTCGAAAAAACTTTCGCGTTCACGATCAGTCCGCTATTCGATTCCAAGACCGTGTCGAAGAGGGAGCTATTTTATTCGATATTTAACATTGAATATTCGCACATTCAGCGAAATTTTGAACACTCATGCAAGTTTGTAGAGGATATCACGAACATCCCTTGACAGGAGCCTTTCTTTCTTTCTTCCTTTCTTTCTTTCTTTTTCTCTTTCTATCTCTCGCTCTTTTTCTTTCTCTTTTTTCTTTCTCTCACTCGTTCCTTATTTCTTTCTGTCGTTCTCTGTCTCATTCCTTTACCTCTCTCTCTGTCTCTCTCTTTCTTTTTCTTTCTTTCTTTCTTTCTTTCTTTCTTTCTTTCTTTCTTTCTTTCTTTCTTTCTTTCTTTCTTTCTTTCATTTCAAACGGAGTTCGCAGCCCAAGAGCATAAATTTTGAGCGAGCGGCCCGGCACAGACGGCCCCCCGACACAAAACGGACGCGCACATTTAGAGCTTTGCGGTTATTGTGACACTGTGTATACAAATGGTTATTATAAAGTCGGCTGGCGAACCCGCGGGCGTTTATATATATACACACACACCACTCTCCGCTCGTTTCACGAAGCTTGTTGCGAAAGAACGTGTGCAGCGCACTGTCGCAACTGCAGCATGCAGTGCTCCCTGCCCTTCCCAGAGTTGTCGCTGCACTGCACGCTACAGTTACGACGATGCAGTGCCGGCGCGCTCACTGCAGCGTCGAGTGCCCGTAAATACGGTGCAGCGCTGTCGAAGCTATCAGACAATATTTAGAAGCAGTGCCTCTCTAAGCCCGCTTTGCGTACAGCCGAAGACCGAGCAGCATCTGTGCACCATTCTGCGACATTTTGCAGATCTCTGGTACGCGCCTGGTCGATAGCGTGTCTTAAGTCAGGGTTCTTTGTGCTTCTAATTAAAACCCTCCAATATAGCGGAAGGCGCTCAGCTAATGACAGTGAAGCTAAGAAAAGCATAGTAGTCGCTATCTTTAGTCTTTAATTGAAATGTGCTAATTGCGAGACAAAGGGACAAAAAAATGCGCCGACGGTGGTTACCAAACTCACGATACCTCCTCACAACTATTGGCGCAGACAGGGGAGGGGGGGGGGGTTACAATCTGTATGAATATATTTAAATGCACACATAAAAACACACGCACAAACACACATAAGGAGTCTCCCCCCACCCCGCCTTCAGTCAACAACCTTCGCGTAACAGGCGGTTGAGGACGCGAAGGTTGCTGGTTCGATCCCCATTAACAACACATTGCTTTCTCGTCCATTTTAATTCATCTCCCACTAACCTCGCAATTACCATACGCTTCAGTTAAGCGCACACACGCACAAACATATATACCAACTTGCCCCACAACTTGCCCTCAAATGTAACAACTAGCCCCCCCCAACACACATTGCTTCAGTTAAGGACTACGGATAAAACCCGCTAAGGTTTCCTTGGCTTCAAAGTCTGTTGATTATTTCTGAAAGTGGTAGAAACGAGACATGTCCGCTCTTTAGTTCAGCTAATGATGTATCGAAGCCTATTAGGCAGGCTTCGGCTCAGCTATACCGTTCATTAAAGAGCTTTAGCCCGACATGCTTACGATATCCACTTCATTAAGACCCCTTAATCCTATTAGGCCGGTCACATTCGCTAGGCAGGAATGGTATAGAGCCCGCAGGCTACTCATGCCGACAGAGGAAAGCGAAACGCGTGCATAGCATTAGAAAGACTAAGAAAGAAAGAAAGAAAGAAAGAAAGAAAGAAAGAAAGAAAGAAAGAAAGAAAGAAAGAAAGAAAGAAAGAAAGAAAGAAAGAAAGAAAGAAAGAAAGAAAGAAAGAAAGAAAGAAAGAAAGAAAGAAAGAAAGAAAGAAAGAAAGAAAGAAAGAAAGAAAGAAAGAGAAACTGAGGAGGGGGCGATGAATGTAGGGAAGGGTGTTTCAGCTCCACTAACGCGAAACCTGGAGAGGGGCGAAGCATGTAGTGTTTTGAGAGAAATTTTTTTGATGAGGCACTAGTGGTGCCAAGCCTGAAACCGGGCATGTAGGGAAGGGTGTTTCCGCTCCACTAACGTCGTCGAAAAACTGCGTCGGAATGCAGCTTACCCTAAGGTGGTGCTTCTTCTTCTTCCTCCTCTTCTTCCTCCTCCTCCGCTTCTTCATCTTTTAGATGCGAAGCATCTTATGCTCGGGGCTCTGTCCGTCCCTCCCGCGTCCCGCGTCACCCAGGTTGACCCCATTCCTAAATCTTGCTTGCATGTGTTTGGAGGGGGCTTAGTCCGTCCCTCCTTCCCGCGTCCCGCACCACAGCGCATGCGCGTCCCCTCCCCCCTCTCTCTAAGCTCACCCCCCTTTCTCTACTCTAGGAATCGTCTACTCTACGGAGCGGAGTTTATAGGCCTTAAGCTAGGTCATGATAGGTTGTCTCTACGTTGATTCCCTGCGCCGCAGAGAGGCTCAAGTTAAACCAGAGGCAGTCACCGACAATGACACGGGCACACCGTTGTTGGCGTAAGCCTTCCATCTTTTCAGGACCTTCTCGCAGCCGCCGTTGACTTTCCCGTTCTCTAGTATTCTCTCGTTATATGTGCTCGGGGTCTTTGGCTCGCCGCCATTTGTTGGGCTAACTGTTGCCTCATTTCTATTTACTTGAAGTTGTGTGTGGTGGGATTTATCCTATTTGCGTGGCACATACTCGGTTATGATACAAAAGAAAAACAGATAAGAAAAGTGGGCAGGCATAGTCATGCAGGGTATAGTATAGCAAGGGGCTGGAAAGGTGACCAAGGTTCACCCAGCCTTGCTCTCCTTGGTGCAAGCTGCTATAATTTTTTGCAGTCAAGGTGTCTTGTACGCAGTGTCCTCGTCGTCCTAGAAGTAATATTAGCACAAAATGGGACACCAACCCTTATCCGTCAAGTCACTATGACGGCCGTCCGACCTCTGTTCGGTCCAGCTGAGTGAGGTTGGAAGCGAGCCAATTAGCTATCTAGCAAATCTGACCCGAGACAGGGTGTTTCGGTCACTCGTGAGTGGCCGATGATACACATTGTCATCCCACCGGTTGGCCGGTCCCAACCTGGACAACGCAAGGGTAACGGATACGCTCGCATCACGTACCCATTAGCGAAGCCGATTGCCAGGAACCAATTGAGAACCACCACCTGGCCAGAGTCGTGCGCTGTGCGTTGGTCTCGCAGTCACGTCTCTGGTTATCTGTTAAAGGGTCATAATGCCATATGTATCTGATTTCTTTTACAGCGAAGGTGTCTTAAATGGTCGACCTTGCGCCCTTGGCGTAACGCAGGCCATGTGACCTGAGAAGCGAGAGTGAGGCTCAGCGGAAAAGGCTGCGCCGAGAGAGGCTTGGCGGAAAGGCAGTGCCTCGCAAAGAGCAATGAGGTCGAGGCTCGGCGGAAAGGGGATATGGCTGCACCGCGATCAGAGGGTCCTTGTGGAAAGGGGAAACACTGCGCCATGACTAGAGGGGCGAGAGATAGGCTCGGCGGAAAGGGGCTGCGACGCGCCCAGAAGAGCCTGGTAGAAAGGGAGAAAAACTGTGCCTCGCCGAGAGGTGCGAGAGGGAGGTTTGGTGGAAAAATGGTGAAAACCACTGAGGAGCGAAAAGTACACCATTGAGGACATAGAGTTTCCTATAAATACACTAGAGGGAACTCTGGCGCTAGTGTCTATGGGAGCTGCAACACACGGCGCTTCAGCCAGCATGGGAATCATGGGTAGTACACAAATTTGCCTAGTCTTGCCTAGTCTTCGTTCTTTTGGCTGCGTGTGGCCTGAATTCGATTTGCCGCAATACGAAGTTCAGCAAAGGTTTAGCAGTCACGCTTCCATCTTGACTTTTTTAGGCTCACGAATTCGAATCGGCTCACGAAGTTCACAACGGCCCATTCTTTCATCTGAAACAGAACGAAAACGCAACAATAAACAAAGCCACAAGTGCGTTCGAAGCCCGCAAGCACGAAGACTAGGCAAATCCGTATACTACCCATCATTCCCATGGTGGCTGAACGATCGCAGCGCCAGAGTCCCCTCTAGTTAATTTTAGGAAACTCTGTGAGGAGACCTGAGCACGTGTCGCCAAAATCCTGCACGACAATTCAGTAAACTTATGACCGACCGACCGACCGACCGACCGACCCCAACCTACCAAGGAGCTTCAGTACAAAAGAAACGTGAATTCACGAAGACAAATCTCTAAGTGAACCTCTTGCTTTAATATCTCATTTGCGTAGTTGGTGCGGGGGGGGATTCGCAAATAATGTACTGCCAGTTCCGCGCCGGGAAAACCGTCGATCCGCAACCACATGCCTAACTTAGCACGAACAAAAGAAACAACAAAGAAGACGCTTACAGAAAACTTAGCAATGAAGGGGGAACCGCTAAGCATTCGAGTGAAAAGGGCGTAACAGCTTCGCTGTTCGACGCTTTTCAAGGCGTAAAACTGGCCGCACTTTTTGTGTGACGTATTGAATGCATCCTGATATGACATTGAACTTGTTGCATTGTTCGTTTCATGGTGCACCACGTGTTTTTCTAGTTGCGAGTTTTTCGCGTAGTACCATTAGTCTGTGCTGTTTCTGAGCTCAGTGTACTGCAGAACCAATGTATTCTCGGGAAGTGAGCACCGTCTCCTTTCAGCCATGTATAAGCTTGCATGCATGTTTGGAATAAACACTCAAGACTCCGAATCAATGTAGTCGGTAAAGAGCATTGTAACGCTCTCGGTATCGCATCCGTTTACTCCTGAAAGATGCAGCTGAAACCGCCCTCACTTCCGATGCAATGCGCACGGATCTGACGAAGCCCGTATGTCGAGCTGTTTTCATAGAGCGCTATTGCAGTTTCGCAAGTACGACTGATTTATATACGATCGTCCCTGTAGCGAGAGCACGCATCGAGCCAAGTTGTCTCTGTCGACCCGAGGCTGTTGCAATGCAGATGATCGCTGTTGACAGAGTAAACGTTGCTCCCTTCCTGTGTTCTTCCGCTGTCTGGCCGTGCCAAGAGCTTTGGTTCGTCATTGTGATTCACGACTGCCTCTCTTCCCTGTCGGAGTTTCTTTCAAAGAGCCCGCTTTGAAGAAGCAAGTGGCGAAGGTTTAGTAGCGCAGTGTTCGCTATAGAATGACAATACAAGCTGCTTGGAACGTGTCCAGACATGGTGCAACAAGCAGCAAGCGAAATGACGAAAAGAGAAAGACCACACTTACGATTGAGGACACAGCGTTCAACGGCGCTCGTAACTCGTCTGTGTAGTGTTTCAGTTTGCTGTTTTTAAGGGATATGTCATTCAGCTTTTATTGTGATAGTATATATGAATACTCGAGGCCCATTGTTGCCGTCGCCGTTGCCGTCATGGCCTATATAACGTCCGAATCGATAACATCACATCGCGCGTCGTTCGATCAACGTGCGAGCGAAAGCTTGCGAAGGCTAGAGACGGGTGCGGCTCGAGCAGAGATCAAGCGCACCGGCCGGTTCTGTCGGGCGAAGGAACGTGAAGAGCTTCCGGTGGGGTGGGGGGAGGGTGGTGGCTGCGTCTCTAGAGCAGCAACTGCGAACTTTTATCAAAAGGGTGCAGTCGCTCGCGCTATCAGGACTGAGATCAGTAGGCGCCTCATACCTTCGTATACGTGCTGTGCGTGACCGCTTACATCGCGGTGACGCGAGAGACAGCGCGAAAATCGCTTCGGTCCCTGGAGCGGCCGTATTCCCTTGCGCGTTTTGTAGAGTTACGCCTAATGATCTGTTGCTATCGCATCATTGCTTCGTCCTTGCGGCGAAACTGACTTTTTTGTTAGTTTTTCTTGTTGTGCTTGTAACGTGGATGGATGGATCGATGGATGGATGGATGGATAGATGGGTGGGTGGGTGGATGGATGGATGGATGGATGGATGGATGGATGGATGGATGGATGGATGGATGGATGGATGGATGGATGGATGGATGGATGGATGGAGTTCCGACTGTCTGTATTTGCGAAGCAGGCGAGTCAAGCACAATATAGCTTAGTGTAACGCCAAGGTTATGTGTTTGGTACCGACCGGTGGCTAGCTGCTTCTTCCCCTCTATCCTTCTATCTTTGTCTTTCTATCTCATGTAACAACCACATTCCAATTAAGAACTACAAATAACACTCCATTTGTATTCATTGGCTTCACAGTCTGTAGTGTTCATGTGGTCAAACTCAATATGTCGTTTTGAAGCCGGACGGACAAAGCTTAATTAGGCCAATCGTCGTACGAACACTCAATTGCCATAACGGGCACAATGGCAGCCCCCCCCCCCCCCCCCTATGGGCACAAGCACCACGTTTTCCTCCAGCGATTTGCGAAGGAAACTCGTACGCTCCCAGACAACGCTAGGGTGGCTAGAAGGGGAGGTGAAAAGCGCCCGCGGAAACCGGTACCCAATGTGCACCGATGCCGCAAGGGGCGCTGTACGCAGGGGCGCATGGCGTTGAGCAGACGACGTATAGCGCAGCCTTGCTTGCGTCCGACGAACATGGCTCGCGGTATATTTTGCGTGCTACACTTTCCAACGTTAATCGTTTTTTCTCAGCGAGTGCAACAATAAGGGGTTGCATTCATCCCGTTCTTTGAAAAATAGCGTTCGCATGCATTATCATGCAGCAGGCTGCATACCGAGTAGCACTGCGCGCTAGTAATATCGTTCGACGCATGTCGGGCATGCCACTTAATTTAAGCGCCGCGTTTCTTTTTTTCCCTTCTGTCGCGCCATTATACCAATTGCAGTTATGCATCATTGGAATGTAATGAAGTCATATTCAATGCTTATTCACATTGTTAAAAACTTGCCTGCTCTCTTGGACCCATGGTTATTCCCCGGCTGCTGGTCAAAACGTCGTGTGTACATTTTTCCCGCAGGAAAAAAAATATATTAGTCGAAACGAAAACGCCTTCGTACGCGAAGCAAGTTTCTTTGATCTGTGCAATGCAAAGTCGACAGAACACAGGGCTTAGCCCGCTTGGATTTCATTTGTTGCTCCTTTTGGTTGACTTCGTTTATAAATGAAGCGAGCTAAGCAATAAAAGCGTGTAACGGATCGCGTTAACATAATGACATGCTCACTGTAACCGACCTGGGTGACGTTTGCCCAATCTTTTGCTACATGTATGCAACAGACTGCGCGGAGGCGAGCTGTTTATAAAAATGGTCATCTTGTTCTCAAGCGACTGAATTAAGTGGTACAGCCCGTCTCAAAGGTAATGAATGATATAGATTAGGGGTCTCAAACTCACTTTAGCCAGCGGGCCGCAGTCACGCAATTTAGTCCCGCAAGGGCCGGGGAAATGCAGGAGGTAGCAGTGGAGGGGGGGGGGGGGGGTGATTTATACAATTTGCCTGCAAACGCTCCCATTTCAAAGAAAATTTTCCCAGGAGGCCACCATTGTCCCACTGCCCCCGCCGGCAGATTTGGGGTGCCATTTTCTTTGATGTTGAGGCAAGCTGCTTTGCATAGTTCCCAATCGATGCAAATAATCTGCTCTGTTGCCACATAGACGGCGATGTAATAGGCGAGGCGGGCACCATTTATTCAGCATCAACTCTCGGTGTTACACGAGCCCACGTTTCAAACAGCTCTCTGTATGCCGGTGCTCGGAACAAAGATGCTTTTACTGTCGAAGTCCTGCACCTATAGGGTTGTGCGAATATACAATTTTAGAACCGGATCGAATGCGAATGAAATAGTATAAATGAATCGAATACAAATTGAATACTATTCGAATAGTAAGGCAACAATTTTCGAAACAGTTCTATGCTTCAGCAATATTTAATTTGGAACAAATAGTTGCAGACATTAACAAAGGAACATTGCGATTAACTTTAACCGGGAAAAAAATGCCACTGTTATGTTAACTGCGTTAAGCCCGTGTAAGCAGTGACAACCTACGAGAAAAAATTTTAACTGTGCGCTAAAATACAGCGGTTAATTCAGAATTCAAGGAGGTACTTTCTCGCCACTGTTAAAATAAAACTGAGGCTTAAAACTGCCATCGACTAGTAGGATAAACTACCTCAGAGCGCTGTTTCCTCTGCTTCAGTAGACTCATTTGTTAGCATCATTGCAATCATCAACTTTGGTATGTAAACTGGTGGGAATGCAACATTGTATGATTTACTTTTCTATTTTTCGAACATATGTATTCGGAATGCAACGTTCTGTGATTTACAATGTTGTATTTCTTAATCTTATTTTATTTTTCTATATGTCCATGTGTTCTTAAATGCCACTCACGTACATGATCGTTTCTTTTTCTTTTTTTCTCACCACTTCTGCTTGGGCCCTGATGTGGCCTGCAGTTTGTATAAATAAAGTAAAATAAAAATCAACAATATGTTTCCTGAATCAATATCATGAATTTCGTGCATAGCAGATTGAGGATGACACTAAAGTTTTAAATAGAAGCACCTGCATATATGCATCTTCGTAATTCAACAATTAAAACAAGAAAAAATGTTCCCTCGATGTTCTAATATGTGTTGCTCCTTTGGGGTTTTTCCGCCAGTGCTAATTACTCGAAAAATACTCGGCATTCCGAATATGTGATAACGATTCGGATACTGAATTGAATAGAACACCTTCGATTCGTTATTCAAGCTTTTCAAACTTTTCCATTTCCTTTGTCGTTTTATAGAGCATTGTCCTCACTGCTCAAAAATGTATGATCCGCGTACAATAAAAAACCACGTAAACGCTGGGGGAAAAAAAAGCGACGCCGCCGCGCTGTCGAGCGCTAGGCTTCTTCGGGCAATCTGCGACGGCGGCGGCTGCATGGCGGCTGTCCCACGCAGCGCCCCCTGCAGCAGCGCCCCTAGCGGCATCGGCGCGCAGAGCGACCCTCTCTGGCAAGGGAAACGCGCGGCGCTCAGCACACCTCCCCCTTTCTAGCCACCCTACAACGCTTTTCGCTCGCACATGAACGCGCCATTACGCAGAAACGTGATCTCTGCCAGCTGCGTCCGTACAACAGTCGGTCAAGTAAAACGCGATATAGTGAATCGCGCACATGGCGCCGCACCTTTTCAACGACAGCCAACAGGTGCGGCTGAATACATGCGGACTTGTTTACCGCCGTGGCTCCAAAACGTGCGCAGACACAGCAGGCACCTCCACACATAAGGCCAAGGCCCGAGCGCATCTATTACGTTCGTAAAAACAAAGGGACCGTCAAAAGGAAACTCCGCGAGGTTCTTCAGACTTTCAAATCTCGTCGTTGTTCTTCTCGGTCGCCTAATCAACCAATTCATCATCACTTATTACTTTTCCACAAGTCGCCGTACATTATGCTCACTCCATAGCGAACTAAGACATCCTTTCTCCGCATTCACTCATTTAGCGCGCCAACCGATTCCACGCTATAGATACCCTACTATCGGATAGATTCCTGTAAGGTACCCACGGAGCAAGTGAAGGTACCCTATACAGCAGGGGTCTCAAACTCATCTCGCGCAGCGGGCCGCAGTCGCATAATTTAGTCCCGCAAGTGCCGGGGAAGAATGTCAGAGCGGGGGGGGGGGGGGGGGTAGTTCGTACAAATTTTTAGCAAACACTACCATTAAAAAGAAAAACCTTTCCATATCTCATACACGGGTCATTTTTGAAGAAGATTTGAGGCCAAGATTCCATCCAGCAACATGTCAGTAACGATCTCCAAAATGATTGAAATCTGGACGCCGATCCTGACATACTGTTTTTGTCTCACGTTACGCTTCAACACATGGTGACCACTGACCACATAGGGTGCCTCAAGAAAACAATGTTTTAGACCAGTCATGCCTGTGTAGCTCACGAACGTACTTATCATGAAAATAAAAAAAATATATAGATGTATGCATAGCTCGGCACACTCACTCATGAGTGCACTCAACTCACACTCACTCACACTCATTTGAACGTGGTGAGTTGAGTATGAGCGAGTACTCATGAGTGTGAGTGGACGTGAGTGTGAACGTGAGTGAGTACTCATGAGTGTGAGTGGAGGTGAGTGTGAACGTGAGTGAGTACTCATGAGTGTGAGTGGACGTGAGTGTGAACGTGAGTGAGTGCGAAGGCTGAAAAAATTGTGGTGAGTGAGTTTGAGTGAGTACTCCCTTAAAGTGCCGACCTATGGATGTATGGGACGAACATAGCCATGTGCGGGCCGCGGGCCGCAACCAAGAGACTCGCGGGCCGCATGCGGCCCGCGTGTTTGAGACCCCTGCTATACAGCATAGGAGTGCGCGCGAGGAGGCGGGGGGGCGCCCCCCCTCATTCATTTAGGAGGAGGGGGGGGATGGCAAGTCTGCTCCAAACGTTTACTCAAGCAGAATTCTGGTTTGAACTAGTTGGTACCGCTTCATAGCTGAGGATACTTTTGGCGCAAGTTCAACGAGGACACATAACACAAAAGAACAGGACGGGCGCCCATCCTGTTCTTTTGTGTTATGTGTCCTCGTTTCATTTGCGCCATAAGTATTTGAGTTTGAGTTTATTCAACCACGTGACGAGTACATGAAGCTACGCTGTATGCGTGGTTTGGTGCAAAGGGAAAAAAAAGCTGCATTTCACAGCTTGACTGGCCCCTTCGCCCAGAAAAAAAGATCAAGTTTACAAAAATTACAAATATACAAAACAATTAAAAAAATTGCGGGCAGCGGAAAGCGACAACACAAGGAGAACACGCATGTGGCCCATGACAGCAAATAATAAAATAACTCTGAAATACATACAAAAATGTTCATAACAAAGCAATGTATGAAGTATCCTCAGCAAAATATCCTCAGTTATGAACGTTTACTCAGTTATGACCACGCAGGTTTCTGACGAAAATGGCGGCCGATGGCCCCTGACTTTCAAGAATTGTTTACTTCCCATCTTTCCTTCAGGAAAGCCAGGTAATAAAGGCAGGCTACTGTGAGACGCACGCCATTGCCTCATTTTCATTTTTTTTCATCCATTATGAAAACATAGCTTGAAAGCGTTGACGCTTGCGCAAGTTGGTGTGGCTTCATTTCGAAATGTTAACAGTGCATAGAAGGTTTAGAAATGTCCGCCGCGGTGGAGCAGTGGCTAAGGTGCTCGGCTGCTCGACCCCGGCCGCGGCCGCGGCGGTCGCATTTCGGTGAAGGCGAAATGGTAGAGGCCCGTGTACTGTGCGATGTCAGAGCACGTTAAAGAACACCAGATGGTCGAAATTTCCGGAGCCCTCCACTACGGCGTCTCTCATAATCATATCGTGGTTTCGGGACGTCAAACCCCAGATATTATTATTATTATTATTATTAATAAGGTTTAGAAATGAACGTGACAAAGAGGCAAAGAGTTCTGTTCGTCTCTTTGTCTCGTCCCTTTCTAAATCTACTATGCGCTGTTAACATTACGAAATTATGAAACATGTGTCCTTTGGACTCGACCAACGGGGGGGGACGGGGGGGGGGGGGGGATCACTGCGCTAGAACATTGTGCCCCCCCCCCCCCTTCCTAACGGGGAGCTCTGCGCATGTCTATGCGATAAAGGATGCAACAGCAACACTGCAGTGCAGGGGTCTCAAACTCCCGTCGCGTAGCGGGCCGCAAACACTAAAATGTAGCACCGCAATGGCCGTGACAGAGAAGCGGTTGGAGAGAGGGAGGGGGGAGGGGCTCGAACAGGTTGTCAGCCAACTTTGCCATTTGAAAGAAGGCCTTTCTCATATCTCGTACATGGGTCATTTCTGAAGGGGAACTGTGAGGACTCGAGAAACAACGATACCGCGATCTGCTCCAGCATGATAAATTCCGGAAGCCGATTCTCAACATAGCTTTTGTTCCACGGACACGCTTCACCACATGGTGACCGCATGGAGTGCCTAACGAAGGGAATACGTGAGGCCAGACATGTCTGTGCAGCTCATGAATATACTCTTTAAAAGAATTAAAAAAAAAAGATAATACACGAAAATAGTCATGTCCGGGCCGCGGGACGCTAAGAAAAGGAGCGCGGGCCGCGTGTTTGAAACTCCTGGTTTAAATCTTGACTGGATATGCTGTGGTTGGAGAGCAAACGAACGTAATCAAAATCCGTTGCAATGGCTACCGAAAAAAAAAAAAAAGTCGCGGTGTCGGCCCAAAGGCGAAGTAATTAATGTGACAGGAACATTTTGGAATGCACGTTACACGCAGTAAGACTGGCAGCTAACGTCTATAGCATTCGACCTGGACTAACTCAACAAAATGCTTGTGTAAGGAAGCGCGGCCGCTGCAGCGAGCGAGGCGACCTTCGTGCCGTTTATCGCTTCAACGCAAACAGCAGTGACAAAACAGCCCATGCAAATGTACACGAAGGTATGAGCTATTTGCTGGTCCCTGTCAAGATCAAAGCGCGCGCCACCGCGCATGGCCAATCAAAGCGCGCAGTTACTGCCGGAGCCACTCAGCCCCCTCCCCCCTCTCCGGGACCTCACCCTTTCTTTACAGCTTCAGCCGCGATCAAAGGCTGAGCTCACACGCTTTCACTCGCATATAGAACATATGACGCGCGGGGCAATGTTATCTATTGGGACTTTATGAGGAACCTCACGGCGACAGCAACGACGACGGCGAAAAGGCACCTGGGCTGTTCGTACTATTGCCATCGCGATAAAAACAATTTCGCCGTTCCCATATACAGAGGCAGGATCTCGCGAGTTAATTATTCCTCTTAACGGCTGGATGAAAACGGGAGCCCGACCTGATTGTAACCTGTACGCTCCGGTGGATACACGTGTGTGTTCGTTACTCAACGCGCATACAGATGCCACTGCTCGCGCTTGACTATACGCGGTCTGCATATTCGCCGAGCGCTCAACGTCGTGCAACAAGTGCCAGCGCTCGTGCGGAACGGTTGCCGGCGACACAATTGCAATGCTAGGTAGGCCAAAGCTCTTCGATAGATGCACTCGTCGGCAGCATTGCAAAATGGAGCCAGTTCATTGTTCTGGCACCGCCGTCCTCCAAACCGTCCTCCGAGCTCACGCTTCCTGCTCCGTAGAGTGTTCTTCCGTTGGGGGGAACAACTTCCGTGCTCCCATCGTCTACTCTACCATGTCGTATAGAAAGGTAGTTGTAGTAGCGGCGGGCTTACACAAGGAACGGAGGCATGAACATTTAATGACAACAATAGATAGATAGATAGATAGATAGATAGATAGATAGATAGATAGATAGATAGATAGATAGATAGATAGATAGATAGATAGATAGATAGATAGATAGATAGATAGATAGATAGATAGATAGATAGATAGATAGATAGATAGATAGATAGATAGATAGATAGATAGATAGATAGATAGATAGATAGATAGATAGATAGATAGATAGATAGATAGATAGATAGATAGATAGATAGATAGATAGATAGATAGATAGATAGATAGATAGATAGATAGATAGATAGATAGATAGATAGATAGATAGATAGATAGATAGATAGATAGATAGATAGATAGATAGATAGATAGATAGATAGATAGATAGATAGATAGATAGATAGATAGATAGATAGATAGATAGATAGATAGATAGATAGATAGATAGATAGATAGATAGATAGATAGATAGATAGATAGATAGATAGATAGATAGATAGATAGATAGATAGATAGATAGATAGATAGATAGATAGATAGATAGATAGATAGATAGATAGATAGAAAGAAAGAAACGCAAAAGTGCTTACAGTACGCAAAGAAATGCTTCGCATTTAACACGATTCCTTGCCCGACATGACGCCTCTGTATAGGGTCGTTTTGCAAATGAGTTTCAAGCACCAGCGTGGTTTTGTATAATAAAGAAGAAAAAAACCAGCGTGGCTTTGTGGTAACATACTCGACTGCCACGCATGGGGCCCGTGTTCAAATCCCATTCGATCCAGGGTGTCTTTTTTTATTTTATTTTTCGTGTTTATAAGTTACGCCACCGACGGCGACGCCGACGCCGCTTAACGTAAGAACGGGCGCCTATAAGAGGTGTGCTCTGTAAAAAATGGCCGGTTTATCACTCGACACTATAGGGAGTGAAGGAAAGGAAAGCTCACCCGTACTCTTTGCTAAGTGCAACAAAGTGATTGAGAGAGAGAGAATGAATATAGGAAAGGTAAGGGAGGTTAACTAGACTACTTCCAGTTTGCTACCCTACACGTGGGGAGAGGGGAATAAGGGAGTAAAAGAGAAAGAGAGAACTAAGTGATTGAACCATGCGAACGTGTTGCGAGCACTCAATTTAGATCAGCCAATGGTAAAACGCGCCACCAGGAGCACTGCATTACAATCGAAAACAACCTGTCAAGTGACACTTCACCTTCTGTCAAGAAGTAAACTCTCGCGATGGAAAGAAATGCAAACAGTGCGGCATCTTCGCGCTCCTCTGTTCGCATATCTTTACACGCGGTTTTAACCTCGCTGGTAATAAAAAGGCACTCGACTAATCCATGATGCAATCAATCACGGCTCTAGCGTAGTTTTATGACACACCAAGGTAAGGGCGCGATGAAAAAAAAAAAAGATGCGAACAATGGATCACGCGCACTGTTCGCGTTTCTTTCCATCGCCCCAGTATAGTACGTCGGATTGAGGTGGAATCTCTACGCCGAATGCGATGGAAACAAGCTTACAAATTTGTGGGCGGCAGGAATACACCTGCGATTCGTGTTGGCCGAAACTTCCCATTTCAGGGTGACCTTGCCGTACGACAGCCTGCGCGCCCGCTGATTTTGACGTTTCTGGGTCAGGCAGCCAGGCGAGGCGCGTTGATGCCACGACAGCTAGGTCAGGTGTGAAGTGGGCGGGACCGTCCCTAATCCTTTGCCTGACGCGAGATTGACGCTGACGGGGGGCAGAAAAACAACCTTAAATTAAAGTAGGGTGCTCCGGAAAACGTTGCTGTGTGCCGGTTTTAGCTTGCAGGAGTGAAATCACGGTCCAGACACGCCCACAACGGCGGAGTGGCCGAGTATCGTGTAGCTTTAACGAAAATTTGGGAGGTACTTTAGCTTCGCCTTTGTTAGTTGAACGCGATAGCGATATCCGCACGCACGCACGCACGCGCACACACACACACACACACACACACACACACATACACACACACGCACGCACACACAAACTAAATCGCTAGCCTGCCCTCACTTCTCGGTGGACACAAACATTGCCACAAGGCCAAAATGCAAAGGCCCTCTGCGGCTGCTATCTTTATTTGCATCTACCTCGAATTTTCTCTCACGGCGAACGCTGACTTTTCGCTTACAACCAAACAGGCCGAAGCCGACACCGACACCGGAATTTCTGCAAAACGAGCTCTCTAACGCTCTAGCGTTAAAAGTGAGGCACAAATTGTCGTTTTAGTAACATTAACTAAGCTAGAACTAGAACTTGCACGAAAGTACTCTTTAGTAATTTCAGAGTTGCAAGTAGTGTTAATAACAATAACAATTGACTGGGGTTTTACGTCCAAAACCACCATATGATTATGAGAGACGCCGTATAGTATTAGAGGGCTCCGGAAATTTCGACCACCTGGGGTTCTTTAACGTGCACCTAAATCTAAGTACTACACGGGCCTCAAGCATTTTCGCCTCGGGCGCGACCGCATTTCGAAACAGAAAGCAATGCGTTCTCGAAGAGGAGAAAGAAGAAGAAAATAAGAAGTAACAATTAATAAATCGCATTCGTCAATTATCAGACAATCGGCGTTTTTATCGCAGTAGTCAAGGCGGGCCGCGATCGCCGATTTGTAATTTATTTATTTTTTATTTATTTCATTTTTTGGACAATACAAATGCATTGCCCGCGGTCAGGACAAAAGGAGGTGGTTTGCCTCCTGACGTGGTCCTGCTCGCGCTGGGCGTAACAGCAGCAGTGCTTACATAGTCATGCAGTGCAGCAGTGCTTACATAATCACTAGTGGTTAAGTCATTGAGATCGCCTTGTGTTCAGCAGTAAAAGCAAGGCAAAATTTAAAAAAAAAAGACAAAAAAAAAGAACGATCAAAGACTCGATAGAGAGATGATCGCATGAAATGCATCCGTATATATAGTTATCGCGCCACGCCGTATGGTCATCAATCAATCACGCATTCATTTCATCTGTCTAGCACGGTCCCCTCGTCTTTCGGTCGCTGACAAGTGAATCCATCAAGAGGCAGGGCGATCAACAACCGCGCATGCGCTCTAGGACCAGACAAACGCCACAGGGTTTACAAGATAGGGGGGCAAGAAAAATCGGATTACGTCTGTCACGCATTGCCGGCTCGCAGATCGCTTTCAGGTGCATGCAACCAGCAAGAGCATAGTCTCCGAGATCTGTTTGCTTTCTCATTTGAAGAGTCACGATCTCCGAGGCGTTGCTTTGGGCACCTTTCTTCGTCTTTCTAAGAAGAGAAGGGAAAAAGAAATAGATGGCGTCTATGACGTATTACCGGCTCGCGAATAGGTTGAGTTGCATTCAAACCAGCAAGACCATAGTCTACGAGATCTGTATGCTTCATTATTTAGAGAGACACGATCTCCGAGGCGTTGATTTAGGCACCATTCTTCGTCTTTCTGAAAGAGGGTGGAAAGAAATAGATGGCGTCTATGACGTATTACCGGCTCGCCTTCCGAGATCTGTTTGCTTTGTTATTTAATGAGCAGCGATCTCCGAGGCGTTGATTAGGGCACCACTCTTAGTCTTTCTTGGGATATCATCTCCGCGCTCTATTCTCCCTCTCAAAGGCGACGAACGAAATGGGTAGTTCGCCTGTTATCGATTGGCACGATCGATCAGTAGTGAGCTCGGCTCGGTTATCGATCAGAATCATGCGCCTACCACGTCCTTTACATACTTATCGCGTTTCTTCGCTTTTACTAGCTGTCTTATATGCTTCAATCGAGCAATAGCGGATCGCTCTTCCAACCAATCATAATGAAAGGGCGCAAAAAAAAAAAAAGAAAAAAAAAGAAAGAGGACACAGAGAAAAAGACAGCATGTGCGGTTACTTACGAGTTACGACTGAACATTCATTGAAAACCAAACAAAATATGTAGGAAAGTTGGATGACCGCGTGTTAGAATCCAATAGGCGCATGGACGTAGTTATGTAAGGTAGCCCTCTAGGCAATCTATTTCAACTTTTTGCAGTATTTTGTTCGATTTTCAAGAAGCGTTCAGTTGTAAGTAAGCGCTCGTGTTGCGGCAAGTGCCTCTCTGTGCCTTCGCTTTTCGCGCTTTTTTTCATTATGACGTAACAACTCGCCCACCAATCCATTCTTCCAATCAATTAGTTTTCGGTCATCGTCATGAAACGATAGTTATTTATGGCTGTAATCCAGCACACGTTAAACCCAAGTACGAAAGCAAAAAGAGGGCCTCAAATATCGAGAGACGAATGGGCGGACTGATATTTACAAAAAGTGGTTAGCGCCATGCAATCAGTCATTGTGTAATAGCTAATCTTTCGAGAAATCGATCAGTATTCCTTGACTCTCCTAATAGGGGTTACACAAGAGCGTAGTAACACAGCACACGCTAATTTTTATATAAAATAGGGGGAAAAAACGAAAAAGAGGCCTCAAATCAGAACAAACTTTTATCGGAAACAACGACGAAGGGACTCCTATCGAGTAGTTATTGCGTCACAATTAATTACCAGGGTTGCCCACGGGTCCAGGCTTGCGAAACCGACTTCGATTTCGGCTTCGACGCTGTGCACAGCATCGTCACTTCTATTTTTTTTTTTTTTTTTTTTTTTTTTTTTTTTTTTTTTTTTTTTTTTTGGCGGACGGCTACGAAAATTTCGAACCTGGCTCCGATATCATTCGTCAGACGAACTTACCAGTGGGCCCAGGATAGGAAATTTCGCAAACAAGCTGAACTCTCGCATACGTATACAGCTTGAGTGCAGAGACCTCTAAATAAAAGCTTTCGACCAGTAGGAGAAATGTCCATTTGCCCTGGAGCCCGTGTGTCAGAGACCTTTGTCTCCGGGGGTATGGAGTCGCCAGAAGATAATAGCGTTCCTTAATTAGCTGCATGCTTATCCACGTTAACGTAGGGACGACGAGAGACATGAGATGACTCTATAGGAAGCTCTTACATGAAGTAGAGTGGACCTCAAATTTAACGAGGTTACTTCTTTTTCGTTCGGATGTCATAGTACTTCATCGCCTTTTCTGTCCTCTCCCTAACGAGGAATCTTAAACTTGTCATGGAATGGAACGAACAATTAACTGAAGTTCGAAATTTTACAGCAGAGCTGTTATGGTCGAGGTCTGCCGTGTGTCGTAGACAGAAAATGATCATCATCATGAACCGGCACGCGCTCAGTCACCGCCCAAGCACTCGGTACAGATGGTTAACAAGAGAAGCTGCATGGCGCGGCCCCCAATTCGGTGTTCGCCGCCCGTGAGTTCCCTTGTTAATAGAGTAGTCAGGTTTGTCCAACTTCTGTGGCACATACACGCTATAGGAGTTTTACAGCAGACCTGTTATGGTCGAGGTTGGCAAACATACCTAGAGAGAAAGAGATAGAAAGACACAGACGAAGTAGAAGATATACATATACACATAAAGAGAAAGAGATAGAAAGACACAGACGAAGTAGAAGATACATAGATACATAGAGAGAAAGAAATAGAAAGACACAGACGAAGTAGAAGATACATATACACATAAAGAGAAAGAGATAGAAAGACACAGACGAAGTAGAAGATACATAGATACATAGAGAGAAAGAGATAGAAAGACACAGACGAAGTAGAAGATACATATACACATAAAGAGAAAGAGATAGAAAGACACAGACGAAGTAGAAGATACATATACACATAAAGAGAAAGAGATAGAAAGACACAGACGAAGTAGAAGATACATATACACATAGAGAGAAAGAGATAGAAAGACACAGACGAAGTAGAAGATACATATACACATAAAGAGAAAGAGATAGAAAGACACAGACGAAGTAGAAGATACATAGATACATAAAGAGAAAGAGATAGAAAGACACAGACGAAGTAGAAGATACATATACACATAAAGAGAAAGAGATAGAAAGACACAGACGAAGTAGAAGATACATATACACATAAAGAGAAAGAAAGACACAGACGAAGTAGAAGATACATAGATACATAAAGAAAAAGAGATAGAAAGACACAGACGAAGTAGAAGATACATAGATACATAGAGAGAAAGAGATAGAAAGACACAGACGAAGTAGAAGATACATATACACATAAAGAGAAAGAGATAGAAAGGCACAGACGAAGTAGAAGATACATAGATACATAAAGAGAAAGAGGTAGAAAGACACAGACGAAGTAGAAGATAAAAAAGAAAGCAAGCATATCCATGTTTGTACCGACCGCGAAGTCGTGGTCCTTTTTGCCGTTTTGTGCTCGCGTTCACGATTTCATGAAATCAGCTTTTGCCTGAGTCTTGTAAACCCTTATCCAAACTTGATAGGCCGACCGAGCCACTAGATAGCGCCAGTGATATTTTTCGATATTTCGTTTCTCATTTGTTCGCCTGCCTATATATCCTCTGCCTTTCCGATAAAGATAAAACCAGTTGATACTTAGCGCTGTGTCGTGTGCGTTCACCGTCCCGTTTTCTGCGCTGTTCCGGCCACAAGAAAAAAACAGTCTGTGAAAAGCCTGTAGACAATCAATAGATAGCTTGCACGTGGCGTCATGGTTCGCGTACTGGTTCAACCAACATGGCGGCTTGATGACGTACACGCAGCACAATCGCATCGCGCTTAACCTGCTTCAATATGATAACGCTACGGCCAGAATTTTCATTGGCCTCTGTGCGTCAATAACAAGAGAACTTGCAAGTGATGCAATGATAACGTCAACACATGACGTCACAAACCTTGCGTGTTCCATGCGGGTGCACCAACATGGCGGCTACAGTGACGTCAGTGCAAGCCATCTACAGACCGTCTAAATTTGTTCTTGTGAGGGACGTACTATACAACCAAACTGCGCACACGCCCATACACACACACACCCATACTCAATCCGCCTGAACAAACGCATATCGACCCATTGCCTCTCTTTCACCTCCGTACTCTTCCACCACCAAAGTGACCAGCAGTGCGCGCAGAGATTACAATGGCCGCGCTATACACCGGCGCGTGACGCACTCGCCGACAATTATTCTGACATTAATGGCGGCAGCCACGAGAACGGTGCACCATCCCGTCTGGCCTCGGTGAAAAGGACGCGTGGAGGAGCACCCCTTCGACAAACATCTTTTCTTTTGCTTTATTTCCACTTGCAGCCTTTTCTCTATCTCTCACTCACTCTATTCAATCTGTGTCACACTCTCCCTATCTATCTATCTATCTATCTATCTATCTATCTATCTATCTATCTATCTATCTATCTATCTATCTATCTATCTATCTATCTATCTATCTATCTATCTATCTGCCTGTCTGTCTGTCTGTCTGTCTGTCTGTCTGTCTGTCTGTCTGTATGTATGTATGTATGTATGTATGTATGTATGTATGTCTGTCTGTCTGTCTGTCTGTCTGTCTGTCTATCTATCTATCTATCTATCTATCCGTTGCTATCACTCTCCCCCTCTCCCTTACCCTCTATTTCGTCCCATTCTTACCCGGTATTTTGTCCTATTCTGTCCACTTTTTACCCAATCAACCCCCCGCCCAGCCTACTGCGTCGGCAGATCGATCGCCTTTCATCTCTTGTACGGGTTCTTTTTTCTTCTAACCACAAATAGACCAAGACTCAGTATCCGCGCGATCGTTACTGCCGCTGTAGCGATCGAAGCAAAAAGAAAAGGAAGAAAAGCGGTTCACGTGGTGCATACCACAGTTAGAGTGTACTAGAACTCTACCGCAGTCCTCTTTAGCACGTGTTTCCCATTAGCATGCCTTCCACTTGACACGTGCCTCTCTTCACAACACTGCTGGCCTCTCTTGCTCCGGAGTGGTGCTCCACTCTTTGCCCTTTCGGGGAAATTCAGTCTGATGATCGTCGCGTCGAGCGCTCGCTTCCGCGAAAAGCCGACGCGCGCGCTCTGCGCTGTTACTTCGGGTTGATTGACGTACAGTGATAGATATTTTTTTCTCCTTTCGCTACTGTACTACTTTCCCGTTTTATGTAAAGGTCAAGGTCTCTTCTGTGTAACAGAAAAAAATGTTCTGGCACGCGTCAGAGTGTCTCGAAAAGTCACTCGATTTTTTTTTATGAATTCGCCTAAGATGATTCCGAAGACGATGCCACTTTTTTTTTCTTAAGGCGAAAGCCTAAAGGCCTGACCACACGTGCGCGTTGCAGCGTGTTAGAGCGTGGCTTTTTGACGCGGCGTCGCGACCTCTCCCTATTTAGAGAGAGGGCGCGCGGCTACACAAAGCTGCGCGCCCTCTCTTCCATAGGGAGAGGGGGCGACGCCGCGTCAGAAAGCCACGCGCTGACACGCTGCAACGCGTACGTGTGGTCAGGCCTTTAAGATGTATCATCAAAAGCGAAAATTCACCGTCGGCGTTAGCGGCGTCGCTAGGAGTGATGCAAAAAATCCTCCTCGCGCCATGAGATCACCATATGACGTCATCACGACGTCACAGATCGCCAAAGTTATTGTGACGTCATTCTTACACCATCGTGACCACACTATGACGCCAGATCACGTGACGTCACATCGCGACGTCATCACATGACGTCGCTCGGTCAAACTTGGGCCGATCACGGAGGCGCTGCAAAACCACGTGAGGTGCAGAAAGCTTCCAACGCCTCGGATCCACGAGGCAGTGCAAAATCACATTGGTTGAGGAAAGCTTTGGGGCGGGATCAATACAATCGACCGAGATTGTGGTTTTCGCCTTTGAGTCGTCTTAGGCAAATGCACGAGGGACCCAGTGGCTTTTAGGGGCGAAGCACCTTAGGGTCGCACAATGTCATCGAGGCTCGCCGTAGTCCCTAGTTGAAGCGCAGGCGCGAAACATCTGTGCGCAATACCGTCTGCATAGCGTACATAGCGCACATATGGCTTAAAAAACAAAATAAACAAAATAAAAGGCCAGAACACCGTACAAACACCGACATTTAACCACCCACTCAATCAAAGCATATGACAGAACAAAAGGTTAACAAGAACAAAATAAAAGGCTGTAAACCAGAACAAAATAGAAGGCCACGATTCGTGATCCGATGCACACTGCTTCGCCTCATCCTCAGCATTCACTTCGTGGGTCTGCAGCCATTTTTTATGCTCAGTCTACTGTATTAATATTACCTGGGTTTTAACGTCCCAAAACCACGATATGATTATGAAGCACGCCGTAGTAGAAAGCCCCGGAAATTTCGACCATCTGGTGTTCTTTAACGTGCACTGACATCGCACAGCACACGGGCCTCTAGCATCTCGCCTCCATCGAAATGCGCTGTTAAAGAACTTGTTGTTGGGCTAGTTGGTAGATCATTTCCAAAAACTTAATTAGAGCGCGCGCGCGCACACACACACACACACACACACACACACACACACACACACACACACACACACACACGCACACGCACACGCACACACACACGCACACACACGCGCACACACACACACACACACACACACACACACACACACACACACACACACACACACACACACACACACACACACACACACACACACACACACACACACACACACACACACATCATACACACACAGGCATCAAACACGTACAGCGCTGTACGTGTTGTACGTGTTTACGAGCGCTGTACGCTGTACGTGTTGTACAAGCGCTGTACGTGTTTGATGCCTGGGTGTGGGTGTGTGAGTGTGTGTGTGGTGTGAATGTGTCGTGTGTTTGCGCTCTAATTAGGTTTTTGGAAATCCATGGGAATGCGACCGCCGCGGCCGGGATCGAACCCTGCGGTTTCCGGCTCAGCAGCCTGAGCACCGTAACCACTGAACCACCGAGGCGGACAGAACACGAATTGAGATAACCCCAGCAGTCGAAAGATCGTCTATTGTAATTGGCTGGAATGAAGTCCTGCTTTTCTATAGCATTTCGCCTGCATAGAAATTGGACCGCCGCGGCCGGGATCGAACCCACGGGTCAGCAGCCGAGCATCGTAACCCCTATCGACAGTGCATAGAAATTGCAGGTCAGCAGCCGAGCATCGTAACCACTATAGAGAACACCACGGCGGACCGGTCGACAGTATTGATCCAGCGTATTGATCCGAGAAACGTGGTCAATACGTTGCATCTGCAAACGACTCCACGTGTCCAAAACGAAATTGCTTCTGTGATGGGGCGTCGCCTCTGGGCGAGTTGGTGTTTAAACGCATTTATGTACGGACGCGTTCAACTGCTGCCATCTTGGGCTGTTAACATTGCCGTTCTCTATGCGTATCAACTAAACGAAATGTGCGAGGGTATTTATTTTTATTTATTTATTTAATTGGTAGCTGCATCGCCTTTGCAGGCGTTATGGCAGGTGGGGGGGCGGGGATTTCTACACAAACTTGTTTTCAATATCAACACACAAAGCGAAGGTAAAATTTAATCATTTGACTCTGTGCATACAATATATGAAGGAACAGCATTCAGCCTCCTGTGGTTCGGCAAAAAAAAAAAAAGATGATTATCGCAAGACGTCACCCTTAAAAGGAAGTTCATATTTTTTTTTTTATCTGCAGCCCCTTCTACGTCAGATATACGATGTTTGCTAAATATAATTTCTCTCTCTCAATTCATGTTTTAGAATAATATATATACTATGGAAAAAATTTTCGTCCATGGCTCTTACTTCTGTTTGTCAGATTCTGCCATTGATCTTCATGTTCACTTTCAGTAACGCTAGCATTTTTACCATAATATGTCGACACAAATCAGACTTCCCTGTCATGGAATGCTCGAACCTATGAAAACAACTGGGCCGACGCACTCGACGTTTTCTGAGCCTTGTTTATTTCATATCACGACATAAAACATTGAGAAAACATTCGTTCATCAGCCCAAATTGGCGAAGCCCAACAATCGGAAAATAATATCGTGTATACACTCATTAGAAGTCCAAGAGGACAGACTTTTGGGCTAGTTGGTTGGTTACGTTCATTGAAGCCATAGCGCCTCCTTCCTGCCCTGTCCTCTTTCTGTGGTCCCTGTCTTATCAGCGCTATAGCTTCAATGATCATTAGAAGTCGCCGCGGCGGCTCAGTGGTTACGGCCGCGGCGGTCGCATTTCGATGAAGGCGAAATGCTGGAGGCCCGTTTACTGCGCGGTGTCACAGCCCGTTGAAGAACCCCAGGTGGTCGAAATTATACGGATCCCTTCATTACTGCATCTCTCATAGTAACGGTCGCTTTGGGACGTTAGTGGGAGGCTAAAGTGAAATATTAAGGTTGAGATATATAGTCGGATGGAACTTAAGAAGTCTGTAAAGGCTCCGCCCAGACGATCGTAGAGCGGCAGCGGATCGCTTCCGCGACTAAATAAATAGTCTCTCTTAGGCACTCGGCAATGTTCTGCAATGTTCTGACGTCATGAGCCGTCCGGCTCATGACGTCAGTGCAGTGCGCGCCCATTGGTCCAGGCTTATGTTCGTCCGCCTTTGAGGAGGAAAACGCCGCCGCCTTCTAAAGTTGGATCTGACTATGGACTGAAAGATCAGGCTTGCGCAATAACCAGTTCACGCCGCCTTTACAAGTGAGGAAATGACGAAATTGAGATATTGGAGTGGCGCCCTCTGTCGTGCTCTGTGTTTACCTCAACTGATGACGTCAGACCATCTATTTTGATTAGTGAGCGGCTTACGGATGAAAAATGAATTCATAAATTTTGACAATTAATGAGCGTGCAGTAAGCCAGAGTTGTTGCTACATATTACGGCCGTGGAGCTCTCGGACGTCCCGCTGATTCACAGAAATCGGCCGCCGTGGCGGTGAAGTCCTCTGTTCAGCGCGGATTATTCAAAATGAGCAGCGGCACCAGGTACTTTAGGTGGCTGCTTTCGACGCAAAAAAGTTCGTTTATCGGTCGCAGAAAGGTAAAGAATCAATCTAATAAAACTTAATGTTATGCTTCATAGAGAGAGACAGAGCTCTTTATTAAAAGCAGAATGTTCAGCCAGCGCGTAGTCGCCTACTTGCTATTCTGCAGCGAGAGGGGTGGAAGAGAGAAAAAGGCCTTGGAAGAGTGTGGGCAGAAAGATAGGTTTAAAAATAAGAATAAAATGCAGGTCTTATAATGGCTGTCCTGGGCAATCAATGGACCATCTCGACAGTTAATGTAAGCAGCGTGGAAAGTTGTCCAAGTTGGTAAAGAGTTCATTTTAGGTCGAGCTGCGCGGTGGGACGAGACACGAAGAAAGAAAAAAGACAAACAAGCGCAGTTTGTTTTGCTTCTTTTTTCGTGTCTTGTCCCACCGCGTACTTCGAGCAAAATGAAGTCAATGTAAACCTCGCAAACCAACCGCGGCAGAGCGTAGCATATGGTCCAGAGTAATGATGCCATTACACTTCTCGCAGTTGATTTGGACGTCTCTGTCAGGATATATCTTGTTAATAAAGGTTTGGATTCGGGTAAGTTCTTGTCTGTAATAATCTCAGAGTCACCGCTTGAGATCTATTGAGCTTAGCGTGTGGCACTGAGTACTCCCTTCTGTTCATGTAGTAGTGCTTTGTGACTTCATTATATGTAAGTAATCGGTCCCTGTTCTCCTCCTGCATGTTATTGGGATCCTGGTGGAAGGAGGGGGGCGGGGGGGGGGGGATTTTATACTTTATGCATGTTCGTGCGTGAGATAGTATCTGTGCGGGTATATAAAGAGACGCAAAATTGAAAATTTTCGGGGCTTAACCCCCTCCGCCTCCTTCCGCCATGGCTACGCCAGAGACTATGTGCTATTTCCTCTTCCTTGGCTTCACGCTCCGCACTTTGCGCGCGGGATTACAAATACGTAAACAGCGCTCCGCACGTGAAATGCCACGTAAAACACCAGTCGCCGCTTGCTTCGTCATAAGCCTTGGGACCACGTGGGCAGCTGCTGTCGGACCGAAGTGTCTCCATCAACGCGTTGGCACATCAGCGCCGTCTATCCGGCGTTCATCCGCAACGTTAGACATGAAACACTGCACGGGAAAACAGGCAGCAGTGATGGCTGTTTACACGGCAAGCGGTGATAAACACCCCCTGTTTACGACCTGAAGCTCGCGCCCGAGAGTGCAAACCACGGACCACGGCTCTAGCGAGCTCGACGGTGCAGTAACGGCCCGGAGTGAGCTCGACGGCCACGGTGGTGTTTACATCGCGACGGTTGGAGACGTTCCTATGCCGGTGATTGGACCACGGAGACGTTAACTTCGCATGACAGAGTCGCGTTCGTCGGTATAATGAACCCCCTGTCTCCATACACAGAGCGAAGTTTCTTTCTTTCTTTCTCTCTTTCTTTCTTCCTTTTTCTCTCTCTCTCTTTCTTTCTATCTTTTTCTTTCTTTCTTTAGTGCATTACTTGACCTGTTTCTTTATTTCGTTCATTCGCTCCTTCTTGTTCTTTCTTTACCTTACAAACATAATGGAAAGCTCTGATGAAGCCGAATTTGGAAACTCAAGGGGAGTTTATCCAGAATTCAACCAGCTGCCTTTTCCCCTCAATGTAATGTCGTTGTTTTCATCTACCTTTAGAACGGGAACATTTTCGAGGGCCCTGTTTCTTTGCTAACCACAACCAAATGAATTCAACAGACAATCAGGCGAAGGCAATCGTACGGGACATTACATGTTGTCTTTTAACTGTATCGCAGTAAATTACGACGTAAAGTAAAACGAATTAAGGTGGACGAAATACCACTCTTTCCGTCGGTGGGATCTGAACCCGCGACCTTCGAATTACGCGTCCGTCTAACTTTACTTATCAAAGTAGCCCATGGACAACACAGGCTTCTGTTATTGTATACTGTCTCTCCCGTGTGCTGCTAACTGTGCTGTTGTTTTTATCCCCAAAGGAAGTGAGAAACAGGTTTTTTCAATCCATTGTCTGCTGTCGCTTGCAAGATGAAAGCGAAGCAGAGCTCTCCGGGAGAAGTCACCTCGAAGCACTAGATTGCACGCGGCACGCACTCAGCGAAGGTCGTCTCCAGCAGCGCGCGCTGAGAACGCGATGACGCGTCCGCGTGTGAACCCCCCACCCTGCAACCAGTGCCCTCGGAATGCACGATAACCGTTCGTCGTCGGCACGCATGCATGCAGGAGGAACTATACTCCCGCCCGAGCAAGATACGGTTTCTCGCGAAAGTGGGCACTCAGGAAGCAGCACCCAGCGCGCGATTGCCACATCTATACGCCGCTTGTCATTTCCGTGCATGGCCTCAGAGATTGCGCTCGCTCGCAGATATGTCTCGAATGCGAAGCGCGCGCAATATCGGAGGCCATATGTTGCACCCCAATCGTCTCCCTCTCTCTCTTTCTCTCTCAAGCCTCGGTTCCGTGAGACAAGCAGAAAGCACGTGCAGCCAGATAGCTGACGCCGTTACGGCTGGTTTACGGCGCTGGCGTTGCCAGCGCTGGGCCGCTGGCGTAAGCATATATCGTCTTTCTCTTTAATGCGCGCAAAACCTTGCGGAAGTCGCGGGATAATGCTGCGTGTGCATGCGAAAAAAAAAAACTTGAGCGGGCCGTAGAATAGAAGCGGCGGTGACCTTCGCGACGCGCGTAAAGCATAAGTGTCTTAACACAATACGGTGATTAAGCCAGCGCGTGCGCACTAGTATAGCTACAAGCCCGCTTAGTAGTGGACTCCAAGTTGCAACTCGTATTAAAAATGTCGCATGCTGCGCAGTTAAGGGGTGGAGACCACTGGGCGTCGGTAGGAAAAAACACGTTATTAAGTCAGCTTATAAAAAAAGCACGCATGGGTTCCACAGGGAAGGGAGTAGGTAAATTTAAATAATAATAATAATAAGAGGGACGGGGACAGAAAGAGCAAACAGATGCGCGAACCCTCTTTGCATCATCTTTGTTACCGCACTTTTGATTCCGTCCCATTAATTTGTTTGCTTATATATATAATAACTATTTGACAGACGCTCTCAAGGGCCGAAGGCGTAAAGGAAGGAGTACGGTTGAAACATCATGCAGTGACGCATGAGAAAATAATGATTACGGAGAAGAGCAGAAATGACGTATGGCGGTCTCCTGGTTAAGCGTTCTCGCGTCCCCCCCCCCTCCCTCCTCCTGCCCCCGATTTCCTTGCATCTTTATAACAGTTCGCGTACACAACGAAGTTCGGCGTACACAATTGTGTACGCGAACTTCGGAGGCGCGTCACACGGCGCCTGTTTATTCAAATGGTCTGAAACTCAGTGTGCACATCCCTGCAGGCTTCCTGAGTTGGACAACTAGCGATCATTTAACTTCATAGTGCTGCGTATTGCTGCAGAGGATCACTTTGCTGGAGACACTGCCATGTTCGACGATCGTTCGACGTGCCGCGTTCTAGGAGCAACGTCAAGAGTATTTTTTTTTCTCCGCTCGAAACGAATACAACCAGAAAAAACAAACTGTGCACTCATTTCGGGCCTAATAGTTGATTCTTTTTGCGCAAATATTGAAGCTGACTGATTGCAGAATAATTAGATAATTAGTTACACGCTAATTTACTTTAATTACTGAAACTCACACAAAACAACACATTACTTCATTTTCTTTCTTGGAATGTAATACTGAGTGGCTTGAAATTATGCCGTGCGAATTTGACGCATTTGCAGATGCGCATCTTAATTCGTGACTAAAGGGGTTGTGTCCTGATGGCTCCTCCAGAATTCCCCCCTCCCCCAAGTGCAAGCATAGTAAAAAAAATTACACCATCTCCCACTAAAGGGAACCATGAGGGGATGCGAAGCAGCATTGGGGGGTGCACGAAAAGTTTCCGTTTACGTTCACTCGGCCGTCGAAGCCAAGCGTCGGCGTCGAGCTACCGCTTCCGCTACCGAGAGACAACGCGAGTCTGCGGCGAGGGTATCGAGGCTTTCGGAGACAACTGCAGCGACCGGGAACCGACGGAGCGACCGCACGATTCAAGCGAGACTTCCTCGACCGAGCGCACGCGCTTATATGAAATGGGGGAGGGAGAGGAGGGAGTGGGTTTACAGGCTGCAGCGCGGGGGGAGGAGAGTAGAGAAGGCGACCGAACACCTGCGTAAAGGAGGAGAGTGGGAGAGAGAGTAGGCGCATGCGCAGTAAGGGTGGTCAGGACGCACACCACCACCGGATTGAACTCCGCTCTAGCTGCTTCGCGTCTAAAAAAAAACCTTGGAGGACTCTTGAGGTTTCGAAGCCTTCAAGGGTAGAACGCGATAGCGTAATCGGGCCCCGTGCGCAACGCCTTCAACCGTAGCGCAAAGATAGGAACGTCCGTGCGCGTAACATTGGCCGTTTCAAACTATCCCAGAATGCCTCACTCCAAGTGTAGCTCTGAAGTGCCCACTGCGTCATAATCGACGCGTATCTGTACACCTTGTAGTAATGGGTGCGCAGCCGTAAACCACCAACTCGTTGCGCAATTCACATGTTTTGACACCTGGCGCTATTCTACTATTCTTGCAACATCATTCATACAGTGATTTTTTTTTTCCGAAGCAGTTTCAATGACGTGACTCTGTGGTAGAACACCTTCTTGCCCCGCTGGAAACCCTGAGTTCGATTATCACTCGAGCAGAAATTCAATTTTTTTTTAATGCGAAGCATTTTTCTGCGTACTGCAGGCACTTTGAGTGTTTCTATCTATCTATCTATCTACATATCTAGCTACCTACCTACCTACCTACCCACCCACCATCATTTCGCATCATTTCGTAAAGTTTTGCTCAATAAAAAAATTACACGACAGTTCACCTTCCCTGTGCATGATTCCCATAACATCGATTCCCATGGTAAGTGGGATCTGCTGAACTTTCATTTATTTGCATCGAGCTCGAATTTTCGCTTACGGATAACCCCGATTTTTCGCTCATAACCAACGATGCCGCCGCCGACACCGTTATTTCCGGGAACCGAGCTCTTTAACGCTATCGCGTTAACGCCATACATAAGTTTCCCGCCTCCCTGACCCCTTTAAGGTAAAGTCCCTAGATAAACTAAAGTAGCGCCAACCGCGCCCCTTCGCCTCTGACTCCTCTCCCTAGAAGCTGCAGCAGCGCCTCTATGGTGTCCGCCAGGAAACTGCTGAAAGCACGGCGAAAGGCATACCCTTTCACAGGCATACCCTCTCCCGGCAGCGGGAGAGGGTATGCACAGAGGACGGACAAGATGGCGCTTGCACTACCAAGCATAGGAGAGAGGAGGAGCCTGCACGTTGACACGTATGGCGCTACTTTAGTTATTCTCGGGACTTTATTTAAGGAACTCACTTCTGGTGCATGTCCCCCCCCCCCCCCCCCCATAGGCGTGCTCACTCACGAGGGGGGGACAGAGAGGGCAGCCGCCCCCCCCCCCCCCAAATCACCTAAGAAGGGGGGGCGCAAAGTCTGCCCCATACATTGACTTAATGGGAGGGGGGGCGCTGCGACGACGCCCCCCCCCCCCTGAAGGCGAACCCTGCTCACGCCTATGCCACCCCCCCCCCTTCCTTCATAAAAAGGTCCTGTCGCCGCCCATGGGCCGCTGCGGTGAAATTGGCTCCCCCTAATGCGGAACCATACGCACGCCTATTACCACGCTGATTTGAACATGGACTCTCTGATATCACCAAACTGTGTCGGCATATAGGCGTGCGCACGGAGGGGCGCGGCCGCCCCCCACCTCCTTAGTTACCTGATAGGGGGGGGGGGCACAAAACTGCCCCGTACATTGACTCAGTATGGGGGGAGGGGGGGTGCGCTGCGAATAACCTTTTTCTCTCCTGATGGGTAGCCCTGCGCACGTATATAGACGTGTGTGGGCGAAGCAGTGCACGGGACTATAGGACTAAACTGAAGGTGAAATACATGCAAGGAAACAACGGACACTGAAAAACATTGTTGGCTAGGGCCGTGATTGACAAGGGCTAAGCCACGGTGGGCTAAGCACAAAAAAAAAAAAAAAAAGACAGACAGAAGAAAACCCGACAGTTTCCGCTTACAGTGCACGCTGCGTCACCCGCATAACGGTATAACGATCAATCACCAACTCGCCCAACTTTACATTTTTTATACTGAATATCCGGTCTCAATAGAGTTTCTTTCCCTCTTTCCGTCATATCCATCTCTCTCTCTCTCTCTCTGTCTGTCTCTCTTCTTCTTTCTAGCCACGTGGCGCCGCTGCCCACACGCACATGGGCTCGCCTCTTGGGCGCTTCTGGAGCTCGCGCGTGCACTGCGGTTTCTCTTCTATCGCGAAGCGCACCCAGATGGCGGTTGGCCTTGCCTCCGCATGCGAGGAGACGCCGAAAGCCGGAGAGCAAGGAGGGAGAGACGATGGAAGCCAGTATGGTAGTGGGGAATCGTGCCCGTGCGTAAACTCTCGGCTGGAGGATGAACAGCGGAAGCCGGCGCGCCGTGCAAATACGTGCTCGTGCACACGCCAGACCGTCGTATACGCCTGTCTGCTGCGACCGCGGCTTTGCCGCCGTCTCTTGCCACGTTTCTCCTGTACTGACACGCGCCCACGTGCGCACTTTTATTTGTATTTTCTGTCGGACTCGCGGCCGACACCAGTGGCGTGAATCCAGAAAAATCACAAGGGGACACAAATTACCTTCTTATGGCGGCCATTTTTGCTTATATATATAGACTATTTTACGGATAACCTTTGTGTTTTGCATCTTTAACAACCAAACGAACAGTGTTACGGTAGACGCACACGCATGAAAACGGTTGGGTTGGTTGCTTACGATGTTTCATGGCCTTATTAATTCACATCGCAATATACAAAAACAAGAAAACATCGGCTTAACAGCCCAAGATGGCGGCGCCCAGATGTCTTACAGAAAGTAGTCTATACATAGGTGTGCGTAGGTTTCCCCCTCAGGGGGGGGGGGTGGTTGGGGGGCGAAGGTTCGTCGCAGCGACCCCCCTTCCTATTACGTCAATGTATGGGGCTGACTTTGCGGCCCCCTCGAAGGTGACTAGAGGGGGCGGCCGCCCCCCCTCGTGCGCACGCATATATATATATATATATAATGTGTGTGTGTGTGTGTGTGTGTGTTTTATTTTTATTTAGAGAAAAATTTAAGATCACAGTCTGAAGTAAAATAAAAAAAAAACGAGGGTAGGTGCCCAGCTGGCATTATTGCAGTTGGCTACCGAGTCTTTTTAGAAAACCGGTTGAATGGCAGTTGCGACTTCAATAGTTTCACATAAGTGAGGAGTCTATAAAACACAGCTACACATTACAAGATAAACACGCGATAAAAAAGAAAGTTGAATGCCCTACACTTTATAGTCAAGCAATTCCAAGTATGATGTTTTAAAAAATAAATCTCAAGCGGGTGTCACTTGCAAGGGGTGTCCCCCCCCCCCCGCCCCGTGAATCAGGACACCACCCCCCCCCCCGCCCCCCCCCCCCTTCCGCCGTGTTTACGCCAGTGGCTGTCACCTCAGTTTTGCCGGTTACGTGGGAAAACTGCAATGATACTTAAAATGGCCGCTGTTCCGTTTGGCTATCTATTTTGCCGAGTACTGGAACACAGCCATTAGCCAATATCCATAATTTGGCCAGTCCTAGCCAATGTCCTGAGTATGTCTTGAGTAGTGCTGGTCGTACAGAAGTAAGTACCGTAGGCCACATTCGGGACACCACAGCTCGGCGTTGGCTGTTCACCAATCGCGGGAAGTAGCATTATCATTATCATCATCCCCAGCTTGACCACGCCCACTGCAGGGGCAGACCCCTCCCCTATGTTTCTCCAGTTAGCCCGGTCCTGTGCCCTCTGCAGCCACGTTATCTCCGTAAGCTTTTTAATCTCACCTGCCCACCTAACTGTCCCCCCTCGCTCACTTGCCTACTCTTAATCCAGTCTGTTGCTCTCAAAGACCACCAGTTATCTCTTGCCTTATCGCTGCATGTCCTGCCAATGCCCATTTCATCTTGATGTCGATTAAGATGTCCTTAGCACGCGCCTGTTCTCTGAGCCACTCTGCTCTCTTCTTGCCCCTTAAGGCGAGACCCTTCATTTTTAACGCGACAGCGTTAAAGCGCTCGTTTCGCAGAAATTCCGGCGTCAGCGCCGGTGTCGTTGGTTGTGAGCGAAAGATCATCATCTTGTCCGTGACCGAAAAATCGAGAAAGATGCAAATGAAATAAATAATAAAAATTTCCGGGTCCGACTGAGGATCAAACCCAGGCCGTCTGCGTGGCAAGCAGGTGTTCTACCACGCAGCCATGCTTCTGCTTGGAATTACATTGAAAATAACTTCCTCTGCTTGGAAATACAGTGACAATAACTTTCATGCTTTACAAACACACGCGTCCCGTATACAGGCGTCACAATACAACGTGTAATATCGCAGTAATATTGCCTGGTACAAGCGTACATTGCCATCGGGCGTCAGAACATGTGAATATCATAATGACATCGTGGTTCAAAGCCGGTCACACATTACAAAAGGCACCCACGTTACTGCGCGTATTCCCTTAAGACCACGTAGTAGGTGCATAGCAAGTTCGAAAACATTTACAGCTCATAATTACTCGTGGTTTAAAGCATGCTACCCATTACATAGTATGCACTAAGTGATTGAAGTACGCCCTAGGGACAGGATATCGCTATCGCGTTCAACTCTTAAAGGCGAAGCTTAGGAATCACCCTTTTTTATTTCTTTTTTTTTTTTTTTATGGCTCCCTACGTTGTCCTCAATTTAGCTTCCAAGTTTCTGCGCGGCAGATAAACATCGGCTAGAGGAAGCTGTTTTATACATTTCTCTTGGGGGAGGTGGTAAACTACCATTCGTGATTTGAGAATGCCTGCCAAATGCGCTCCGCCCCATTCTTGTTCTCTCAGTTACTCCAGTCTCATGGTTCGGCTCCGTGGTCACCACCTGTCCTAAGTAGACGAATTGCTTTCTGCCGTTTCTATGGAGTGCCTCGCAACCTATCGCGAAGCGCTGTTCTCTTCCGACACTGTTGAACATAACTTTAGTTTCCAGCATTTATTAATTTTCAGACCTACCGTTGGATAGGGGTAAACTAGCATTTATGATCTGAGAATGTCTTCCAGGCATAGGTCGGCACTTTAAGGGAGTACTCCCTCAAACTCACTCACCACAATTTTTTCAGCCTTCGCACTCACTCACGTTAACACTCACGTCCACTCACACTCATGAGCACTCACTCACGTCCACACTCACCTCCACTCACACTCATGAGTACTCACTCACGTCCACTCACACTCATGAATACTCACTCATACTCAACTCACCACGTTCAGATGAGTATGAGTGAGTGTGAGTTGAGTGCACTCATGAGTGAGTGTGCCGAGCTCCATAGGTCGGCACTTTAAGGGAGTACTCACTCAAACTCACTCACCACAATTTTTTCAGCCTTCGCACTCACTCACGTTCACACTCACGTCCACTCACACTCATGAGTACTCACTCACGTTCACACTCACGACCACTCACACTCATGAGTTCTCACTCACGTTCACACTCACGTCCGCTCACACGCATGAGTACTCACTCATACTCAACTCACCGCGTTCAAATGAGTGTGAGTGAGTGTGAGTTGAGTGCACTCATGAGTGAGTGTGCCGAGCTATGCTTCCAGGGCATTCTCGAATTACGAACGCGCTAAGCGCCAACGACGTGCTTTCCCACAAGAAAAGGAAGGCAGAAAAGAAAACATGGCGACATCTCAGAAGTGCGAATTAGACTAGCCTTTCTTCGTTGCTCCCTCATCTCTCCACCGTTTATGAATAAGATCGCACGTCTCGCACAGATGACGTCCTAAAGTGGGGGCGTATAATGGAGCGAAGGAACCGGCACAAAAGCGCGCCCACCGAGCCTCTGAATACAAGCTGGCACAGCGGGGCAAGACAGCGTGCATAGCTTACGTAAGAAGTTGCGTGCAGGGCCCCTTCTTTGCAACTAAAGAAAAAAAAAAAAAACGCGAGACCTCGACCTTCACTGGGCCTTTGAGCGCGCTCTTGCGAGTGACACGAGGCCTAGCTCTCACGTTGGAATGTTCCAGTGTACTTACGTAAGCGGTCTATAGCGTGCTTTCGTAACGGCGTATATATGTGGGCAATTGTGTTTAGTCGGGAATAATGTGATTTCCGAGAATCGCAGCGGGATCCGCCTCGTCGTCCCCAGTGTCCGTTTCACCGAATCTCCAGCCCGATCCGTCATCGCCAGTTCCGTGCAGTAAAGCGAAGCCTACACGGGGCTTGTGTCGGTCAGTCGACACGAAGAGCGAGCTAAATGTTTCAGCGAAGGGATGAGGAATCCAATGGAGGAGGATACGCTTATAGTGGCTATTGTTTTTGGATTCAGTATATAACTTGTTACCGGGATGCTGAGCTCATACTGTGTTAAATGAGCATTGACACGATGTTGACGCATCGCAACAGGGGCATTTTTCGTTTCCTAAGGAATACGGCGCGCGCGCGCGTGTGTGTGTGTGTGTGTGTGTGTGTGTGTGTGTGTGTGTGTGTGTGTGTGTGTGTGTGTGTGTGTGTGTGTGTGTGTGCGCGTGCGTGTGTGCGTGTGTGTGTGTGTGTGTGTGTGTTTGTGTGTGTGTGTGTGTGTGTGTGTGTGTGTGTGTGTGTGTGTGTGTGTGTGTGTGTGTGTGTGTGTGTGTGTGTGTGTGTGTGTGTGTGTGTGTGTGTGTGTGTGTGTGTGTGTGTGTGTGTGTGTGTGCGTGCGTGCGTGCGTGCGTGCGTGCGTGCGTGCGTGCGTGCGTGCGTGCGTGCGTGCGTGCGATGCGCACTGAAGCCGCAACCAAGCTGATGGCGCTCTCCGGTTCTTAAAAAAATGCTTTTGAAGCAATGCATCTGCATGAATTGTTCTTGCATTGCTCCTCTCACGAACGCTGCTCCACCAGTTTCGTCGTCCTTTCCTTGCTGTATATTATATATATCTCAGACGGATTAGCGCTTTGGTGGCGTAAAATTAATCATATCTGGAGTTTGACTTGCCAAAACCACGACATGATTATGAGGCATGCCGTGGTGCAGGGCTACGGAAATTTCGACCACCTGATGTTCTCTAATGTGCACTGACATCGCGCAACACGGGCCTCTTGGGGCGTAACAAGATTTGCTGTAAAGATTTAAAAAATCGTAGAAAACTGGTTGTGCACGAGGAGATGGACGTTTCGCAAATATTGCACAGCTTCCCGCCAAACTTCATTAAGACATTAAGCCAATTAGGAGCGCTCACATATCGCAGCACGCAGGGACGATCGCTACAAGTTTCCTGGACAGAAAATAAAAAAAACAAAGTGAGTGAGAGAAAGATACAATGAAAAAAGGGACGGTCTCGAAACAAATGACCCTTATCATCCCGCATCCGGGGCCTGCTGTTTCAATATGGCTAGAAAGAAAGAAAAATATATAAATAAACAAAGAGAGAAAGAAATAATGAATGGCGACGGTAGCGGCGGAAAGTCATGTTCACGAGCCGACGCGATTGCAGCTCAAATATTCAGCAGCAACGGTTCTTCGCTTCGCTCTCGCTATATTTAATGTCCGGCCGTCGCTCACAATCTGGAGCAGTCGGCAAACGGAAAAAGAAAGAAAGAAAGAAAGAAAGAAAGAAAGAAAGAAAGAAAGAGAGAAAGAAAGAAAGAAAGAAAGAAAGAAAGAAAGAAAGAAAGAAAGAAAGAAAGAAAGAAAGAAAGAAAGAAAGAAAGAAAGAAAGAAAGAAAGAAAGAAAGAAAAGAACGACGACCGGCTCGCGGGCAGCCCATCGTGCGAAAGAACGGCGCAGCTTGACAGAGGGCGGGCGTCGCCAGATTCCGGCGAGAACACGTGTAGTACAACGCAGGGTGTGCCGACTAACGTTAGCCGAGCTGTGGTTCCTCTGTGATTTATTAATATTATAACCATTAGCTAAGCATACGTTGCAGAAGATCGCGTTGGTAGCGACAGAGGACAGACGACCGAACACAGCATGGGTCCCTCAGCCGTAAATATTTTAGGCGAAGCTTTTATAACTAACAGATTTCGGTAGCGGTGTCGTACGCGAAAGAATCCGGCGCCGGCGAGCGTACTGTTAAGTGGCCCTCGACCCGAAGGTCGCGGGTTCGGTTCCGGCCGCGGCGAGGCGAAATGCTAGAGGTCCGTGTATACTGTGCGATGCCAGTGCACGTTCAAGAACACCAGATGGTCGATATTTCTGGCAGGGTTGCCATTGGGTGGACATGAAAAGGCGCCAGAACTTACGCCAAATGTAGCCAAAGTAGCCATGTCATTTGATATTATCGCCGAATTTTTAACCAAATAGAACAGAAGCGGTATTATCAACACAGAGTCCTTTACTACTGATGAATAAATAAAACCATTTTGAATAAGTAAAACCACAAGTTTAAAAAAAGAGCCATGGCGCCAACTGGAAATTTTCGTCGCCAACGGGGTTAGCCAATTTGTCGCAAAGTAGCCACCAACGGCAACCCTGATTTCCGGATCCCGGGCCTCCACTACAGCGTCTCTCGTAAATATATCGTGGTTTTTGGGACGTAAAGCCCCAGATGTTAGGATAAATGCGGCCCTCGAAAGCGCATGCGCCGGTCACGTGATTATTTGCATTCGCCATTTTTGAATAATCGGTGCTCTTTCGATTGCAGACTTGTAGGCGATCATCAGCCGTTTCTGATACGACGATCTGATTTTTTATCGGGATGACTTGTCATATTTCACGTTGCCACGTTTCACTGTTGCCTGGATGTGAAAGAGAGAAAGAGAGAGAAAGAAAGAAAGAAAGAGATAAAGAAGGAAAGAGAGATAAATAAAGAGAGAAATGAAGAGATAAAGAAAGAACGAACGAAAGAAAGAAAGAGATAAAGAAGGAAAGAGAGATAAAGAAAGAAAGAAAAAAAGAAAGAAATTGATAAAGAAAGAAAGGTAGTCAATCAGGAACATACACGCCAAGCTACGCTTCCTCCCTTTTTCCCGATAGGGCAGTGGCTTCCTAATTTTTAGCTCATCGGCTAAACGCTAAGTACAAAAAATCGCGATGGTCGCGATAAAGGATAAACGACCGAACAAAGCATGGGTCTCGTAGCCGTATATCTATCTATCTGTGTTTTTTTTTTGTTTTTTGTTTTTTTTTAAGCTTGACTAACGTCAGCTTGCCCGCCCCGTACGTAATATATCCCACACGTGCTTACCTGTAAGCGCGTAATCACGTATGTGACACGTCCGCTTACGTATAGGACGAAAGCCTCATCCATATCACTTTAACACGAGTGCGCACGCGAGCATGTCTTGCGTCAGCGGCCATGCAGAAGCCTGACCACAGTCCGCAAGATTTCCCAATCTCAAGCCGCCACGCGTACACCCAGCATCTCATATCAAAGCCGCAACGGCATCTTCCGCGACATGCCCTGCATCCTATACGTGTACCTTTGTGGAATATGAGAGTGCGGGTGCAACCCGAGAACGCTGCACGGAATTACGGCAGCGTGGAGACAGCGGTGGGTGTATCGGCTTGCGTGAGCGGACCTTGAGGATCAGTGATGCTTGGTGGATAGGGCCGAGTTGGCAGCTCAGGTATACGCAACTACCGCGGCCGCCCTCGTAGAACGGCTGCTTTTCGAGACTATTTATCGATGTTTATTCCCTTCCCACGCACACAGCCTATAGCTTAATAAACATTCTAGACAGCGCTTCTCCCTTCTCTTAGCGCACATTCTGCCTGGCCACCTTACGCATTTAAGGGAGAATAAAAAGACACCTTATACGCATTAAAGGGCGGATAAAAAGAAACAGGATTTTTTTCGTATTAGTAATTTTTTTTCTTTCGCGATACAGAGAACACCACGCTTGCTAATCGAGAAAATGCTCAGAAATAAAATGCAAGTGGCGACGCCACCTTGAAGTTTCCCGCGCCAGTCGTAGTGAAACTTGTTGTCGGGCCAATTGGTAATTCGTCATATTGTAAGTAATTTAGCGCAACCGGTAATCCCTCGAAACACTCACACACTCTTACACTCAAGGAACACACACCACACACCAGGGGCGTAGCCAGAAATTTTTTTTCGGGGGGGCACCCCCTTGATTTCGGGGAGGGCACCTCCTTGAAATGGCCATTTTTCGCTATGTATGCCATGGCGAAAAAAAATTTCGGGGGGGGGGGGGGGGGGAGGGGGGGGGGGGGGGGCACGTGCCCGGTGTGCCACCCCCTGGCTACGCCACTGCCACACACAGCGCTTATGTGTGTGGTGTGTGGCTTAAGCGCTGTGTGTGGTTTGTGTTCCTTGAGTGTAAGCGTCTGGGTTGTGAATGGCTGAGTGTTTCGAGGGATTACCAGTTGCGCTAAATTACTTACAATTAGTCGTAGTGACTTCATAGACTTTGACGGCAGCTCCTCATTTGTAAAAAATGAAGCACATTGTCCTCTGAGGGAGCCAGAGACTTTAGACAGCAAGTTTCGAGAAATTCCGTTCAGCCAATGAGGCCAAAATCAGAAAAAAAGAAGCACTTCGAAATTCGTTACGTCAAGTGCGGAGATTTCGGCGTGTAATTTAAAAAACGAAACTTTGACCATGAATTTCTGTTTTAACAATGAGCCTATGGTGGTAAAGGTAACAATTGTAAAGTTTTTCAGTGTATAATTTATCAGTCTAAATCGATTCATAATTTTACTCTAGTGGACCAGCTAAGCTTGGTGGACAGGGCCGGACTGGCAGCTAAGGTATACATGGCTTCCTCGGTCACCTACATCGAAGAGCTGACTGTAAATTATTCATTGAACATTTATTGTACTCTGCCCCTACCATCCCCCCCCCCCCCCCCCCGCAGCCTACATTTCTGAGAATTCTCGAGAGTGAGTCCCCTTTATCTTTCCACACAATCTGTCAAGCACACTTTGCGCATTTAGTATATAGTATACTATACAAACATAAAAAGATGGGAAAACCGATCCCGCAGGCGAAACCAGGCAGGCGAAGGCAAGTTAAAAAATTGTATAGGACATGTAGACAATTCCCTGACTTTGGAAGCTTCTAGCTCCAACTCGATTTACCGGTTCAGTGAGTCAAGTTTTTTCTTCTGAATGATGAGAGTGAGTGAGTGAGTGAGTGAGTGAGTGAGTGAGTGAGTGAGTGAGTGAGTGAGTGGTAGTGAGTGAGTGAGTGAGTGAGTGAGTGAGTGAGTGAGTGAGTGAGTGAGTGAGTGAGTGAGTGAGTGAGTGAGTGGTGAGTGAGTGAGGTGAGTGAGTGAGTGAGTGGTGAGTGGTGGTGAGTGAGTGAGTGAGTGAGTGAGTGAGTGAGTGAGTGAGTGGTGGTGAGTGAGAGTGAGTGAGTGAGTGAGTGAGTGAGTGAGTGAGTGAGTGAGTGAGTGAGTGGTGAGTGAGTGAGTGAGTGGTGAGTGAGTGAGTGAGTGAGTGAGTGAGTGAGTGAGGAGTGAGTGAGTGAGTGAGTGAGTGGTGGTGGTGAGTGAGTGAGTGGTGAGTGAGTGAGTGAGTGAGTGAGTGAGTGAGTGAGTGAGTGAGTGAGTGAGTGAGTGAGTGAGTGAGTGAGTGAGTGAGTGAGTGAGTGAGTGAGTGAGTGAGAGAGAGAGAGAGTGAGTGAGTGAGTGAGTGAGTGAGTGGGCGCAGGAGTGAGTAAGTGAGTGAGTGAGTGAGTGAGTGAGTGAGTGAGTGAGTGAGTGAGTGAGTGAGTGAGTGGGCGGGCGCAGGAGTGAGTGAGTGAAGTGATTGACTGATTGGTTAATTGAAGTGCGTGAATGAGTGAAGTGAGTGCGTGGGTGAAGCTATTGATTGATTGACTGATTGATATAATGAAGTGAGTGCGTGAGTGAAGTGATTGATTGAGTTAAGTGAGTGTTCCAGTGAAGTGACTGATTTATTGAGTGAGCGAGCGAGCGTACATGTACAGTCACATCCTGCCCCCCCCCACCTGTCGTGGAGATGGTAGAGCATCCGTCTCCAATGCGGGAGGCGCTGGGTTCGACTCCCCCGCGGCTTCATACAGTTCCCATAGAAAAACCCACCGGTTTTTCCTATGGCGACTCGGGAGAGAGAGGTAACCCTACCTGGCGCTCGGCAGTGTAGGCCTACTCGTCTCCAGAGGGTAGGTAGCCTCTCCTTCCACCTCTCTTCCTTAACTCCCCTTCCACGTGCTCCCAAAGGAATGCGGGTTGAAAAAGTGAGTGTCATTCGGACCGTTACACGAATGCAAGTAGTTTGCGCAATCTGGTGCTCGTGTTCAGATTTACGTGCACTTCTCAGTGCTACACAGTCTCGTAACTCGATACATTTTTAGCGCCGTCGAGTTAAGGAGACGAACGGTTTCTCTTTATTACCGAATGAACAGCACCGAACCGACAACCTCGCGCCGCGTTACTTGCGACAGTTTGTTGCACAACGATCCCAACGGTGAATGTATCATTAGCGTGTTGCAGCCCGGTCGCCAGACAAAAAAAGAAAGGAACTTACGCAACAGTGGTTGACGAAACCAACTAAGACATAAGCCGAGCTGAGCCCTCACAAGCGAGCTATCTCATACATAGATACACTTTTCATCAGTCTAGTCGCGCCTGTTGAGAAATCCTCACTCCAAAATGAAGAGTCCGTTTGTGCAATGGAAGGGAGTCGCGTAGAAACAGTGGCACGCGCGACAACGCTTCGCGATTGGTCAGTGCCAGGCTCCATAGCTAACCTATCAGAGCCCGCGAAAGGACATATTGAAGTAACCGAGTTGGTACAGAATTGATGGAAGTATAGAATGATAGAAGTACAGAATGATAGAAGTTTCATGTATGCGAAATGCGAAACTGTGCGGAACGTCAAAACGATGAGCGAGCTTTACCTGCAAACGGAATGGATAAAACTTCACATATTTTCGTTCGTGATGCATTATTCAGTGAGTGTCCGATTTAAATTTTCGATATCCGTTCGCGGGAACGTCAACACATCTATCGAACTTGCATGGCGTAAAAGCGTCTGCGACGTCCGCGACAAAACCTTTCCATTTTCTTTTCGTAACGTAAAGTATAAACTGGGGTTTCAGGAACACTTTTCAAGCGAAGCTTGTCACAATTTACAGATTTCGGTGGCGGCGTCAGTCGCACTGTCAGTCGGAATGGTGATTGGAAAATACGTCAGCAGTCCCAAAGCAACAGGTGACAACATAATTTGATATGAGCATCGAGCGACAAGACCGCTGTTGAAAACTGAAAGTATGAGCACGTAGCCTTGCGCAGGGCAAATATTTAAAGCAATAAAACACGGTTTAAGCCATCAAAGGGAAACGCGCGAGATTAAGGCGAAAAATGAGTGTCGAAGCGAATATCATGGGCACATGTTACGCACACAAAGTAAAATACTAGAGGAACAGTAAACAAAAAGTCATCTAGTCACTGAGGTCCCTATACAGACAAGGGAACAGACGTTTAAATGCTATATGTGTAAGTGTTCCGTTCTAGTCCTCGTGTTTATTGCGCTGTGTTATATCTTCCAGTGTGAAAGAAAACTACTGCAAGCATGCACACATATTCGAAAAGAAAAAGAGGAGTGGGCCCCTAAACCACACCGAGCTCAAAGACGATACAGTGGTTTCTTTGTCACCTTCTCTAGCCTTCCGCCAAGAGCTACATCGTCTTCGCCAATTAACCTTTTTTTTATAACACACCTGGGCAATGTCAGCACTAAGCACTGAGCCTATCAGTATATTCAGCGCTTTCTTGCTAAAAACTGTTACCTACACTTGCCCAGTCGAAAGCGCACAAAACGAAGAGATGTTCAGTTGATCGCGCACGATACTCATGCGAGAAAAAGCAGGACGGACGTGCGAATGCATGGCAAAGCAGAGTAGAAGGCAATTCACAATTGATATCCCTCGCTTGAAATCAACTCTAGCAAAACTCTTAATAATAATATGCGGGATTTTACGTCCCAAAACCACGATATGATTATGAGGGACGCCGTAGTGGAGGGCTCTGGACATTTCAACCATCTAGTGTTCTTTAACGTGCACTGACATCGCACAGTACACGGGCTTCTACCATTTCGCCTCCATCGAAATGCGACCGCCACGGCCGGGATCGAACCCGCGACCTTCGGGTCAGCAGCCGAGCACCCTAGCCACTGATCCACCGAGGCGGACAGCAAAACTCCTACATGACCCTCGTACACGGACCAATCGAGGGCGTCATTTGATGAAATGACGTCACGACCAATCGTGACGTCATTTTCCCATGACGTCACGAGAAAAGACTGCTGGCGTCACGAATTGTGTAGAAAAAAAGAAAAAAAAACGGGAAACGCCATGAGGGAATAACGCCCTCGTTCTTCGTATTTTCAGGGGTTGTCTAGGGGCCTTTTTTGTCTTGAGGCCCTTTAAGTCCCCCCGTCCGTTGCTTAACCTTTACTGTTTCTAGGTTCACAGATAAACAACAGCCGACGCGATAGGTCAAAAGCTTACAACAGCAGCCAATCACGTGGCCTTTTAGATCGCGCACGCGCTGCCCCTCTTATCAGCCATGGCGCAGCGGCCACAGCAACAGCCTTTGGAACCAAAACCTTCCGACAACGCTGCACGGAATTCGCGAGGCCGTAAACGCGGTACAAATGGGAGGGGAGACAGACGAGCTTTCGTGCATGCCGGCGGAAACCAGCGACGATAAATGGGAGACGTATGCCGCTGAAAGCGTCAACAAAACATAGACAGATAATGTACCACCGCTATAATGCCCCTCTCGGTGACTCGGTCGCGGCCTCTAGGATCGCTTTATAAATATATATATATAAGCACATCATCTGAGTACGCTGGTCTCCCTCTCTAGGACACGCGCCAGTGCTATCACTCGCTCACTTATTCAATCACTCTCTCACTCACACACACACACACGCCCACACACACTGTCGATTGTGTACACACCGTCCCACATAGCGCAGAAAGCACGTAAATTGTTTTTGCCACTCGAAAGGTGCTTGGCTGTCGTCTGGCGTGCATCCTGCTGCAGTCCTAAGAACCTTTCTTCCGCTTTCACCATCCGCATTTTGATTTTTTCTTTTCTATTTCTTTTTTCTTTTCGATTTTTTTCCTACTCAGCGCCGGCCATTCTGCTTGCAGTGCCGGCAAAACAGACACGAAGCCAGGCGAAACAGGTCCCGCTCGAAAGCTCCCGTTCCTTACGCGAAGTACTTACTTTCTTTCTTTCTTTTTTTTTTTTTTTTTTTTAAGTACACTGCGTTAAAGAGAAGCATCACATAAGACGGGGCGAAGAAAATAGAGTGGCGAGACTTTCGTCCCGCATTTCGACAGAAGTGCCGAGTAAATAGGATTGAGAAACGCGTTTTCTTCGAGCGCGCGCGTTCTTGAAAAATGGATCTTCTTCAAGTTATACGGAAGCGCCTTACTCGGTCCATTTTTATAAAGCGGTGCTTTCGCGAAGACTTCGATCCTCTGCTAGCTGTTGCTGCTACTCGGTGGCGTAACTTTGTCATTTCGTTATCCTTTCTTCTCCTCATTTTTTGCCTTTACCTCATCGCCAAGTACAGAGTAGCCAGCCGAACTATTGAAGTGTTAAACGTACGAATATATAATCTGTGCTTTTCGCACCTTGTTTATCGTGATATCAATTATATGGCTATTCCAGTCGCATTTTCGCCGTCGGCGTCGCCGTGATGTTCCGCATAATGACCAAATAAATAACAATGCCCCGCGTTTCGGAATATTACGCGAGCGAGTGAAGCCTGCGAGTGCTGCCGAATATCGTGGCTATAGCAGAGATGAAACGCGGTGGCCGTTGCCGTCGCACCGAAAGGCGCATGAAGGAGTGCCGGAAGGGGGCTGCGTGCCATACTGCTGAATTTTTAACGTGAATATAGCATCTGTGCCTTTCGCACCTTCTTTTATTGCGACATCAATTATATGGATATTCAAGTCGCATTTTTTGGTGCCATCGGCATCGCCGTGATGTTGCAAATAATGTGCGAATCGACAACAGCGCCCTGCGTTTCGGATATTCTGTGTGCGAGTGAAACACAGGTCTTTGCACAGAACGCGCAGGCCGCGGCCGTCGCGCGAGGTGAGCATGGAGGGGTGCCAAGGGGGGGTAGGGGGAGCTGCGGGCCTCCGGCCGGAAATGCTTACTTTAACAAGCCGGACCTGGTAGCGCGCGACGTATTTTTGCAGGCGATCAGCCATCAGCCATATGCTCATACCTTTGCACGTGCTGTGTTAACATTGCAAACTTCGCGTTGAAGACAGCAGGAAGGCCGCTTCGCTCGCTGCACCGGCCGCGTTTCCTTACACCAACATTTTGTTTGACTTGCGACAGGTCTCGTGATAAAGGAGCGAGCTGCTAGCCTCAAATACGTAATAACTAACCATACCCATATTTATTAACTCGATGACCACTTATCAACTTAATGGCAACCCCATGGCGCGTCTAGAAAGATCCCTCTGGACAGATCGACTGAGAAAGGGCATCTCGTGTGAAAAATATAAGAAACACTGCTACACGACACACAACCGGCAGAGAGCTCAAAGACGCCGCCTCGAATCACCCGATTCTTAGCCAGACACACGACGTGAGAACAAGCCAAAGTTGTGGCTCATGGGAACGAGCCACAACGTGGGAACAAGCCATGTCAGAGACAGGAGAAGAAAAACCTGCATCGAAATTTTCACAATATATTGACAGGTCTTCTATCACCGGTACACTCAAAATAGAGCGCTTCGAAAGGAGGCGCAAGCCGCGCCTTCTGCGCTAACAAAACGGTGCGCTGTTTTACAGTCGGGGCTCGCATATCCGAACTGTCGTCATCGTCTATATATAAACACGACGCAGTCAGCGGCACCCGACTGCTCTTCTTCCTCGAGGGAAGAGGGGAAACCCCCCTAGTTGTGCAGAGGTAGAAGTGACGTCATCCTTTCACCTCCGCTGGCACCGTAGCAGGAGATGCGATCGGAGAGTCGTTCCGCGAATGCCGCGCGACAGACGATCCCCGCTAGCGTCTTTGTGATCGAGAGCATTTTAAAGTAGTCCCCTTCATATCAATAGTTACCCGCGCGCTGTACAAGAGCTGCAGCGAACAAGTGCTTTAATTTACTGGTTGCCAGAAATGCCTACGGCCGAAGGCTCAAAGAACTTCACGGCGCTCTCATTTGGAACGCCATACCGACTGGCAAATAATTTTTCTCTTGCCATGAAGCACTTTATGTACAGTTTTTAAGTGTCACCAGGCCCGTAGAAAGAAATTTTTTTCGGGGAGGGGGGGGGGGGGGGTCCACTTGTTGAAAACCTTGAAAACCACCTATGTTCATTATTTATTCGTGGTAAAACACCCCCCTCCATCCGAATGTCAGGTGGGGGGGGGGGGGGGGGGGGCTAGGGCCCCCCCCACTGGCTACGGGCCTGGGTGTCACAATTGTATAAGTGGTTATTTTGTCTGTTGTTATTCCCGGTTTAATTCAATCATGTGTTTTTTTTTTTAATATGTGTATCCAATTTGTTGTCATTTGTCACTGTTGTAACCGCTTGCGCAATTACGTAGGCATGTCATACAATTTGGTCCCGCTACTAGCCAGCTAGGCTATGGGACCAAACAAGTGTTTGCGAAGTCTTTATGTTATGTGAATTTCAAAGTTACAATAAAAAGAAATGGTTCGGGCAGCGGAACTCAAAACGAGGGTCAAAGAGAAGACAGAGAGAAGACGAAGGACAGCGATGTTCTCGTCCTCCGTTTTCAGTTCCGCTGCTCGAATTATGAACTATAGCGCCGGTGAATACCGTTTTGACTCTTCATATCACCTTCCCAAAAGCAATCATAGACGTACATTCTCCACTGTGCTTCGTTAATATTAGCGGCTCGAGCAACGAACTTTTCTCGTTTCTCTTCCGAGTACTTCCGGCCGAACACGCGCTTCCGTCTTACCGAATTTAATTGAAAACTTCATTAGGTCCTTCGCAAAGCGGCTGGGTCGCGCACACAACTCAGTCCCACGGTTTAATGAATATTAAGAAAATGTGTTAAAAAATAAACCTGGTACGACATCAACGGTTTGGTGTAAGTTAAGACTTTTATTGGATACATGTGACATCGTAGCATAAGTTTACTTAAGATACGAGCCACTTAACTGAATGATTAATGAGAATTTAATGATTTCTTTAAAAGAGCAGACTGTTTTGTGCAGAACATACACGAGTTAAAAATAATGAGAATTAAATTAGTTTATTGAATGAGCGGACAGTTTTGCGCAAAATACACAAAACCGTACATCGTGCAAAACTCGAAATATGCAGGGTATATACCTGCAATGTGACGTTTTAGTGAATAGGTTTGTTTAGCGCATTGAAAGGTGTACACAGCATTAGTATTACACAATTTCCGTACAGTGCATGTCGAAATGCATTGATTTAATCCGTTACGAGAGCGGAAAGCACAAGCCGCAAACATGATTAACCTTAGCTACATGAAGGCCTGGCAGTCGTTTTTATGGCCAGCCTTCAGCTAAGTCTCGGCAACGCCTGATCGGCATTTACATGACAACTTGCATCGCGCATCGTATACGCGCATTTGCCCGTTTACAATGCACACGTATCTGACAGGTACACATGCATTGAGCAAAACGCGGAAAACACGGCCTTTATGACCCGTAACTTTCGAATACACGTAAAGCGTCGAGCCTGCTACATACAGCCTCCGTTGATACTTAGGAGGCTCGATCTATACAGAGCTAACGACGCAATTCACGGGCCATCAGTGACCCTGTAGGTCGAAGTGTCAAAGTCCCTAATGTCCACGGGGCATGATGGGCCAGCCCTGTGACGCATAGAGCTGTTGTTGCGGATTGTACATTAGTACTCGGCGAAGCGCAGCGATATAGTCCTATACTCGAGCGCGAAGCGGAGTAGATGTGACGCATTAAAGATGCGCAACGCATTTTCCTCCTATATGCGATCAATAATGAGTCACATACAGGGCGCAGCGACAACCGCTTTCGCGCTAGAAATCTGCCGTAAAGACGCTGTACCATAAGCGAAATAAAAATCTGCAGATCATTTCGACATAATGGCCGCAGTTGTGTACTCCTGGCTCGTCGTGGTGGTGGAGGTCTCAAAGCCTAAAGCCACGGCTGCGCATAGTTGTCAGTTCTTGTCACATAAGTTCTACTAAGATTTTACGTCTAAGAAGTTCTACGTCTTGTAAGATGGTCTAGAAGAAAGCCTTCGCCAGCCTGCCCAAAAAGGTGGTCGTCGCGCATGCGCGTCGGAGACAGGAGGAGAAGGGCGGCTGCGCGGCTCTACGACACCGTGCAGTCCGTCAGAGACGTCATTTCGTGCAAGGCGTACGCCAGCGCACGCACGATGTACGTCATGGTGCCGAAGCAACCGCTGGGCGCGGAGTCGTAGAAGCGCTCGCAGATCCCCACGGTCGCCTGACACGGCACCAGGGGCGGGGAGACACAGCAGCATAGGGTCGCGTCCCCGTTGGAACGCCGCTGGTCCTCGATGAACAGCGCGTGCGCCCGGTGCACGATCCCCTCGATGTCCAGGGGCTCGCGGAACTTGTCGACGCTGTCGTTCTCGACGACAAGGCTTAGCACCATGAGCGTCTCGACCAGGAGCTGCCGGTACTCGGGCTCCGGAATCCTGTTGAGCATCTCCTCGACCCGGAGCGCGAACTTGAACTCCTCGGGAGTCATCTCCCTCGTGAGAGCCCAGGGCAGGCACTGGCCCCGGATCCAGACGCCCGGACAGCGCTCGAGGATGGCCCAGACGCGAGAGTAGAACCCGACTGGAACGCGGTTGAGGGCGCCGTCCAGCCGCCTCCTTCGCAGCCACTGGCCTTGCGGTTGGTGGTCGACCGAGGCTTCCAGTTCTCCCTCGACCATCTCGGATCCACGCACGAAATCGTGCACCGCGGTGTGCTTGGTGGCGACGAAGCTGTTCTGCGCCGAGATGGTCCGGAAGTCCGCCAGCTCGTGGCCGCTCAGGATGGCCAGCAGCAGGGACTGCGTCTCGTAGGGGCTGAGGTTGAACAGCAGCTCGAAGTTGTCCTGGTCCTTGCTGCCCATGGCGCGTGCCAGTTCGGACGCCATCACCTCGATGATGAGGCCCACGCGTAGCCGCAGCATCTCGTGGAACAGGTGAGGGTCCGTCTGGATGAACGTGGCCAGGTAGGCGATCACCTCCTGCGTGAGCATCGCCATGCTCTGGTCTCCCCGGTACACGTCGTTGATGATGTTGCGCAGCTCCTTGTTGGAGAGCGGGCGCGTGATGACTTGCTCGCTGTGAGGCGGTATGCCCACCGTCACCTGCTTCTGGCACACCAGCAGGTCGGTCACGCACTTGGCCAAGTCCTCGACCCGCTTGCCCAAGGAGCCCGCGAAGTGACGCACCAGGCCCCAGCGGTGTTCCTTGCAGGCGCGCTCGTAGAAGTTCTCGAAAAGGTTCCACACGGTGACTACCGAGTTGGGACGGCCGAGACCGGTGTCCCAGTTGAAGCCCTTGTGGACGGAGAGGTACTGGAGGATGTCACCTTGCTCTTCCATCGAGTCAGTCTCCTGAAGCGTGGTGAGAAGCTCGATGTCGGTGACCTGGTCAAGACGAAGCTCGGAGACTGCGCGCAAGCGCGCCGGGATGTCGTCGGACGAAGAACGCCGCGACATCATCCCGGAGGGCATCCGGGAGTGCAGCCCACTGGGCGCCATCGCGAACAATCCGCTGCCGGGGCTGCCGGGGCTGTCGCGGCCGGTCGGCGACCCCGACCGCTGGGTGACACCGGAGGCGGGCGACCTGCGTTGACCAGGAGTAGCGTATTCGGCGTACGGTAGCGACGAGGTCGCTTGACCCGCGAGCGATGAACTGCCGGGGCTGCGCGAGTGCGTGGATAACCCCGTCTCATTGTCCAGGTAATCGCGGATAGGAGCGGGCACGACGTCCGGTTCGCCAGTCTCGTAACTGGACAGGAACTCTAAGCTGGCCACGCACGAAGTGCTGAGGAATTCGCCCATGCGGCTCACGCACACGCGCGTGCCGTGCACGTAGCCGCTCAAGAGCTTCTTTATAGTCTGGCGCAGGCTGACGGGAACCTTGCCATCGACCATCTGCCGCGAGCCGAGAGTCACCACCATGGTGGGTCTTCCGGGCACTTTCCAGTGAGCGCGCAGCATGGCCACGTCCGATCGAAGAGTGCTGGAGAAAAGGTCCACGTCGTTGACCAGATGGAATTCCCTACTGTCCAGGTTCTGCGGCGTGAAGACGCACGTGCGGTCCTTCAGCTGATATATCTTGCTCGTGGCCACCAGTCCGACGTCCTTGGACAGGCGACCGGAGAGTCCCATCTTGTGGTTCTGTCCGAGGTACGAGTACAACTCTCCAAGGACACGAGCCGGATGGACCTCGTACGGGCAGACTTCGGCGACCGTCTGGATATTCGGATAGATGCTAGCAATTTCATCCTTCACCTCACTGTTTTCGGCCAACAAAACCACCTGAATGACCAGTTCGGGCCTTTTCAAAGAGCTGAAGCGCCGGTTGAGTGGGTCAAGCTCTCCGGGAGCCAGAAAGCCTTCTTCCAGTAGCTTGCCCACGACGTAAAGCGACTGGGCCCACATGAAAGGAATCTCCCCAACAGGCGTTCTCACCTGAGTGTGAGGTTGCTCATACTCCCGGTTGACAGCGTCTGCGGGAACTGCATACATTTCGGGAACCAGCTTGAGGCCAGTGTCAGTCTTGATCAGCAGTCGGTCGAGAAGCTCGGAGTACTCGTCGGCGGTGTTCCGGTCCTGGCGAAAGCAGGCATCGATGATGAAGTAACAGAAGAATAGCGGCCACTCGCACTCGATGTTGTCGAACATCTGCAGCTCCCACGGCTCGTAGTACAGCCTCCGAGAATCCTCGCGGGGCGTCTTGTAGCCGTCTCGGAGGAAACGCTTGCAGCCGTACAGTCCCTGCAGCTTGTCGACGATGGTCACGCGGGTCCTCTGTATGAGGTCGGGATCGTCTACGGCGAACGTTGGGAAGCCGATCACCGTGAGCAGGGCGGCGTCCACCTCCTTGGAGTTGGACTCTCGTGGAAGCATGGAGCGCAGCACGGCTTCGCACTTCTCCGTCTCGTCCGAGAGGACGTGAATCACGGAGGCCGGGCCGCCCCTGCAGCCGAACAGATCCAGTTCGCTCAGGGCCTCCAGCGCAGCCTTGGCGGCGCCCACCGAACTCGCGTTCAACTCGCGGATGCCCTGGTTGACCTTGTCACCCCGCTCCCAGACGCCGAAGTCCGGTATGCAGTACGCGTTCTCGATGTAGAAGACCAGGTTTTGGATGAAGGCCACTTCATCCAGATTGAAGATGACCTGCTGCCCGGCGGCCGTGAGCTGGGCGAGCACGAGCAAGAAGAGTGACGTGGCGTCGATCTGCAGGTGTCCCCACTCGTGGTCGCCGACGCAGACGTTGCCCGTGGACGCGTCATACTTGGCGTGCAGGCAGTCGCTCGCGCTCTGCGTCTCCTTGAAGCGCTCCAGCTTGTCCTTCTGCTTCATCATGGCGACCAGGAGACCTCGCATGAGCTTGACGGAGCTGTGCTCCAGCTCGTGCGCCCTGGCCAGATCGTCGTCCAGTTCGGCGTGCTTCTTGTACGCCATGGAGAGGGCCCACATGGCGATCACGCAGTAGACGTTGTCGCGCACCCAGGCATGTTTCTCGTTGAACTTGTGGCCCGGTATGAGTCCACTCACGGGGTCCTGGTACCTGATGACCGTTCGGTACAAGAGGTTGTGGTAATAGTCGAGTCGGCTTCCCCTGAAGCGCTCGCGTCGGTACATGACGAAAAAGCGCCGAGGAGGCTCGCTACGTCTTGGCTTTCAGACCGCGACGAGAGGAGAAGCTACAGATCGGAAGCGAAAGGCCTGAGCGACTGACAGCCTTTCAGTGGGCCATGCACTGCTCGCGCTGGCACGAGCTAAAATTCACGAAGTGCATGCTGCGTGCAGCATTCTTTTCTTCTCAAGACAACGACATAGACAAAAAAAAAATCACGCCATATCCACGAAGTGAATGATGAGTGGGCGAAGCTCCGGAGGTAATCTGGTAAACCGTCAATCCCCGTAAATTTTGCCCACTCGATCATCATACAAAGAAGACCTGACACACAAACGCGGGGGGTGTGGTGTGATTAGATTTTGTTCAAGAGCTCTACGGACCACAAGGAGGGGGTTCCCCTGATTTTGTTTTCCTCATCAGCGTCATCGTTATCACGTGTAGTGGGTACATTCCACTATACTGGAACGCGCTTATTCTTCATGGTCATCAGGCGTCATCGTCATCTTTATCACGTGGAGTGGGTACATCCCACTATACGTGGCTACCTACTACTACTACTACTACTACATACTACAAAGGGACAGACCCGCATCCCTAAGGAGCTTCGCCCCTAAAAAAATAATGTTATTCACCTGTTAAGCGTGACTTGAATGGTTTTACAATTTTTTATAGAACTTTACGCCTACTTGTTTTCTTTTCATCATGACCACGCGTCGAAGGTTGTGGGTTCAGCTCCCACCGAAGGAAAGGGTTATTTTTCGTCCACTTTGGTCAGTTTCAATTAACGTCGCAATTAGGCTACTACACTACATTTAAAAACAACAATTAATGTCCCCTATGCCTTCCTTGCCTTAATTGTCTGTTCAACTCATTATGGTGTGTCTAACAAAGAAATGATCCCCTCGAAACTATTGCCCTTCTTCGGCTAGCACTATAAGTACTGTAGCTCGGCGCAAGCAGTCAGATTATATGTGGCACCACAGCTAGCGAGCTGCAGTCACGAAATTTACCGCCTGTTGGGCCGGAGCACTGGCTGAAGGTTGGAGCGGGGGCCCGGGGGAGAAGTCAGCAGCTCATATTGCCACTTGAAAGGACTTTCCCATATCTCTATACTACAGGAAAGTGGCGCAACACAGGACAAGGACGGGGTCGAGGGAACAAGTACACCGTCCTTGTTCCTGTGTTGCTCCACTTTCCTGTATTACATAACTATGCACCAACTAGCCCAGCAACAAGTTTTATTAGATTCCCATATCTCATATATGGGTCATATATAAAGGGTATTGGACGTCAGGTTTCGAGACACATTTCGATGCTGATTTCTAGATATGCATATCTAGAAATCAGTATCGAAATCTAGAGATCAGTATCGAAACGTATCTCGAAACCTCAAGTCCCATGCCCTTTATATGTGACCCATATATGAGATATGGGAAAGTCCTTTCAAGGGGCAATATGAGCTGCTGACATCTCCCCCGCCCCCCCCGCTCCAACCTCCAGCAGTGTTCCGGCCCAATGGGCGGCAAATTTCGTGACCGCAGCTCGCTAGCTGTGGTGCCATATATAATCTGACTTTGCTTGCGCCGAGGTGCAGTGCTTAGTGTCTGAAGTTTGGACGGAGATTCTAAAATACGCAGACTTTGTTCCATGATCATGTTTTAACACAATGTGATCGCATGGCGACTCACGAAGAAAACACTTGAGTCTTGTCACTCCACGTCGCTCATGAACATACTTAGAAAGAGAATTTTAAGAAATGGGACGAAGAAATTCATGTAGGGCCCGGGCAGCTAGCGAAATTGTTCCACGGGTAACATGCGGCCTGCGGGCCGCGTTGGAGAACCCTGGCATATGGAAGCCTTCACGACCGTTCGGATAAGATCTCCCGCACGACACGAATAGCTGAGTTTATTCTGGGACTGTAACGTGGGCATTATCGATAACGCTGGAATCTTCGATCACACATATAACGCAAGGTGCGGCCCTAGCGGGGGCACGGGGGGGCTGGAACCCCCCCCTCCCCCAAATTTTCACCTGCCCATCCCCCCTATGTCCCCCAAGAGCAAACATGGTCAGAACAGGACGCATGAGTTACCCGCCGCCCCCCTGGACGAACTCACTTGCCATGGGTGCTCCCCCCAGTAAATAAATCCTGGCACCGCCCCTGTATAGCATGTATGTATACAAAAGCCGACGTGTTTCGCCAATGATTAGACTATCGCCAAACACGCTATAGCTGCTATCCCGTACAGCGAGTGCTACTTGCTTGCACTGCAGTGCGAGTTTTCTTCTTGTTTCTTTTTTTTTTCTTTTTTTTTTTATTCTGCTGAGCACTATAGTGTAATAAATAACTCGCCCTGTACCACTTTTTTTTTTTTGCTACGCCTTTTCCTTCACCGTCAGAACCACGTGAGACCCTCTGTTTCCGTTAATGCACGATTTTAAATGCCTGGTCACTTTTTTCAATAAAAATCAGGTCACCGATTTGCGCGGGCACGAGATGTTTTTGCCAAAATAAATAAATAAATGAATGAATGAATGAATGAATGAATGAATGAATAAATAAATAAATAAATAAATAAATAAATAATAATAAATCACCAGCCAGAATGGCCGATTGGGCAAACTGGCGAATCATGACACTTGAAATACGAGCGCGTAACTTAAGCAACGACAGGACATGTCCCCGCCCCGACTTCTTCTGCCCCTATGAAGTTAAAAGCGTGCTGAATTGCGCAAACAGGAAAACGATTAAAAACAAAAAGACGACGACACAGAGGGTTATCTGTGTCGTCGCCTCTTCCTTTAGTCGTTGTCCGGTTTTGCGCAATTCAACACTTTTGATCATGAAATAGACATTCCCAATCGTCGGCCATTCTGTGAGGTAACGCGATCATATTTCACGTTTCGAGTATCGAAAAATAACCATTTTCGAAACATCCGTCACGCCCAAGACACAACCTCTCATTACCTATCCGCAATTGTAGCCATGTGACACGATTTATGATCCGTATACATTGCCCTGTTCTTAACTTTTGTAAAATTTTGTATAACCGCGCGATACTTGGCGTATCCCCCAAGGTGGGTGTGAGCCACGGCTGATTAGGCAAACAATGCAAGTTAAGAGCGTTAAGAGCGCCCTGTATGCGTTTACAGGTCAGGTGGCGTTGTCAGCGTTCGTAAAACAACAAAAAAACTTTTGCATTATCACGTCCCAACTAAAAAAAAAAAAAGACAGAAAACTGGGACGACATAGCGTATACAACCAAAACATGTATAATGTGAAAGCATCTGCGCTCAACAATCACTGAGTTTGTTAAAATATAAAAAAAAATCAACAACTTAGAACTGGAGAGGGTAATCAGCATAACAATACACAAGGAACACAATAATTTCACAGTTAACGAGATACAGTGTATTTAGTAGTAACCTCAATGAATGATTACACAACGCAATAACGCAAGGTCGACCTGCAAAACAATTAAAGCAAATGCAATAAATACATGACAGATTTCAAAAGTACGGAGGGAATCGGACAAAATATCAGACATATGGTCTGCTAGATGAGCTAGTATATCAGGTATTCTCATTAAGGTAGGTCATCAGAAGCGTTTGAAAAGAAGCTAATTCATTATTATTGCTATTGTATTGCGGAACGGCGTTCCACTCATTAAGCGATAAGGCTTGACCATGGTCAGTTGTCTCTCGATCTTTGTCTTGTTTTGTGCGCTATAGATGCTGAAATGGAATACTAACATGCTCAAACATTACGCGATTCCTTTCAACAACTTCTGTAGCTCTGCGCTCTTCCTCACGGTTTCAAGGTTAAAGCAGCGAGCAAACACAATTTTTTAGGGGCGAAGCTCCTTAGGGTGTGGTTCTGTCCCTCCTCTGTAGTAGTAGTAGTAGTAGGTAGGTAGCCACGTATATTGGAATGTACCCACTCCACGTGATAAAGATGACGATGACACAGTATAACAGAATGTACCCACTACACGTGATAACGATGAAGTATAAGCGCGTTCCAGTATAGTGGAATGTACCCACTCCACGTGATAACGATGACGATGACACAGTATAACAGAATGTACCCACTACACGTGATAACGATGAAGTATAAGCGCGTTCCAGTATAGTGGAATGTACCCACTCCACGTGATAAAGATGACGATGACACAGTATAACAGAATGTACCCACTACACGTGATAACGATGAAGTATAAGCGCGTTCCAGTATAGTGGAATGTACCCCCTCCACGTGATAACGATGACGATGACGCTGATGACCATGAAGTATAAGCGCGTTCCAGACCACACATTCTCTTTCTGCCATGGATGAAAACGATCGAGCTTCGCCCACTCATCATCATTCACTTCGTGGATATGGCGTGATTTATTTTCCTAGCAGGCAGGCTGACGAGAGACACATTGGAGCCACGCACACGGAAACGTGGCCACGGTGAGGTTTACGCAAAGGCACGCGAAACGAAGAACGAAAACCCTGGTTTTGTTTACGCCTCTTCCCGGTGCCATCCGTTAACGCTGGTTAGTGAACGCACGCGAACGGTCTTACTTTACTGTTTGCTAACATGGCCACTGTTTCCTCTCCGCTCGCTTTCAACAGAGGCACGCGTCTGGTCTGATGCAACTAAAAGGGGCAGAGATAGAAAAGAACTCGCTTTTTTGGCTCGCCAAATGCTGCAGAGCATGCGGGGGTTGCCAGCAACTCTTGAGCAACATTGCCGCCTTGAACTCGTTTAAGGCGCTTGGCAACATTACCGGACGCCTTTTGTATGTGGCTTGTTTTCTTTGTGTCAAAAAGGCTTTGTGGTGGTGTGCATGTAACGGGGCGTTCTCTTGTGTAAGCGCGCACCTTGCGCGGTATTACGTAACGCTGTGCGGAGAGAAGACAGTAGCCCGAGACTAACATGTGGCATCCGTCGTTCGACTTCACGCTCCGTTTTAAATTTAACGCCTTGATCTTTTTTTGTTCCTGTTTTTTGTTTTTCCTACTCGCATTCTTACGATGCCTCACGCAGCTCGACTTGGCGTACCGATGTGTAACGCGAAAAACAACAGCAGTATTTTCTGAAGCTTTCTGTTTCTTTTTTTTTTCTTTTTTTTCCTCTCTTTCTAATTTTTTTTTCCTTATTTGCTTGCATCTTAATTTCAGTTTCTCCATCAATACTGCCAAGTAAGAAAAAGCTTGTGGGAGCAGTAAGCAAGTGCTAGGGAACGGTCAAAATCCAGGCATACGACGCAGACGTCCAGACGAGAAATGTTCTGCTATTGCGACGGCGAACAACGACTACAACAGCCTTTACTACGACTACTGTTGCTTTTACTACTACAACTACAATACCACAGCTGCTGCGACTGCTACTATTACTACTACTACTACTACTACGATTACTTACTACTATATGTGTTAACACTGCTACTACTACTGCTATGCCACCACCCCTACTACTACTACTACTACTACTACTACTACTACTACTACTACTACTGCTATACCACCACCCCTACTCCTACTGCTAGTACTGCTATGCCACCACCACTACTTGTACTACTAATACTACTACTACTTGTACTACTACTACTACTACTACTACTACTACTACTACTACTACTACTACTACTACTACTACTACTACTACTACCACCACCACCAATACGAGCAGCAACGACAGCTGTGTTTAGTTTCCATCTCCTGTGCGGCCAAAATGAATCCTTCGCTTGAGACAACGAGGTGACAGCAACGACAATCACAACAGCGCACTTCAAACGCCTCTTCCGCGGGCTCTGACTATTACGGCGCCGCTGGCTTCCTCACCGACTCGATCGATCAGCGAAGAGGAGGCCGCAAACCACGCTATCTCCAAGGTAAACAACTCCGCGGGAGAGGGAGGTGGAGGGGGGAGGGGGGGTCATGAGGAACGAGTTGGATTGAAAAATAAGAATGGATGAGGTACAAGAAAAAAGAGAATAAACACCATTATGTGACGACTCCACAATCATGGCTCGTCTTTGTTTATAGAAAATGCAAGGAAACGTCACCAGAGGGAGTCGGAGTGACGTTGTAAACATTTGTACAGCTTGAATGAGGGCTATATATATACACACACACAAACACACACACACGCAGAGTGAGCTCGACGCCAGGACGCCAGCACGACGGACATATTGGTTGCTGCCCTACTTTCGGCTGAGCACCGCAGAGCGTTGGGTTACGTACGGTAAAAACGTGAATAGAAAAGTGCGAAGAACAATGCGAGGTGGAATCCCGCTGCGAACGGCGCGCCCACAAGTGCGGGCAGTCCGCTCAACGAAGGCTTTCTTTGTTCCGTAAAGAAAAGGTCGCATCTCTCCGCCGCCGTCGCTACATATCGACGTTAAGCGCCATGCCTTTTAGTGAACGGTGTGTTTGCGTCAACGTTGCCGTTCTAATCCGCGACTTCATCGTAATTAATTGATCGTAATTATCATTATTGAACCCTTAAGTGTCTATTCCGAGGGTATTTAATAGAAAAGTAGGGGCTTCCAATTCACTTAGAGAAATGCATCTAATCTTAGCTGTACAAACGAGCAAAAGGAATAGATGCAAGGGCGTGTCCTCCGCGGTGGTGTAGTGGCTACGGGGCTCGGGAAGGTCGCGGGTTCGATCCCGGCAGCGAAGGTCGCATTTCGATGGAGACTAAATGCTAGAGGCCCGTGTACTGTGCGATGACAGTGCACGTTAAAGAACGCCAGGCGGTCAAAATTTCCGGAGCCCTCCACTACTGGCGTCTCTCATATATATCCTTGCTTTCGCTCGTAAAACCCCAGATATTATTATTATAGTTAGTAGACGTGCTGTCCTCTATTTTTTTTTTCTTTTTTTGTCATTTCAGCGCTGTAACCTGACCGACCGCAACCAACCAACAAGCCCGAAAAAATCTATGCTCCGCGTTTCTTTCACGTCATCGCTAATGGAACGTACTAAACACGTCCCCCCGTCCCTCCCGCTTCCCATTTCGCTCACTTCACATCTCGTCAAAGCCCGTCATAGCCTTCACTAATGTATGCAGAAGCGTTCGTGTTATTTTTGCGTGTACGTTAACGAGGCTTCAGGTTACCCTTAACAACCCAGTGCCTTCCATTACGACGCCTCTTAGAACCCCAGTGGCGTTGCTATGGGACCTATAGTTAGCTTGGCGAACGCGTGCATTATGGGACCGTACTCTGATAAAAAAAAACTTTAAGTGACGTAGAATTTCGCGTGTCCAATGATTGAGGCTTCCCGCGCTTCCACGACGACGATCTTAGTTTTCTTCTCATTCGAGGTATCCATAGAGTTTCCTATAAATACACTAGCGGAAACTCTGGCGCTAGTGTGTATGGGAGCTGCAACGCATAGCGCTTCAGCCAGCATGGGAGTGATGGGTATATAGTACACAAATTTGCCTAGTCTTGCCTAGTCTTTGTTCTTTTGGCTCCGTGTGGCCTGAATCCACTTTGCCGCAATACGAAGTTCAGCAAAGGTTTAGCAGTTACGCTTCACCACCTTGACCTAATTTTTAGGCTCACGAATTCAAATCGGCTCACGAAGTTCACAACGGTCCGTTCTTTTATTCGAAACAAAACCAAAACACAACAATAAATAAAGCCACTAGTGCGTTCGAAGCCCGTTAGCACGAAGACCAGGCAAATTTGTGTACTACCCATCATTCCCACGGCGGCTGAACGATCGCAGCGCCAGAGTACCCCTCTATAGTTAATTTCAGGAAACTCTATGGATGTATCGAACCACCCCAAGGAGGTTTAAAAAAAATTTATTTTTAAACCTCCTTGATCACCCCCCCGCCATGCACCCCCTCAAGGCTTAACGCCTCCGAAAGCTTTGTGAACATAACGCGACTTTACATTGCCTCCAGGATCGGAGTCAATATAAGCTTTCGGCACCTCATACGGTTTTGCACAGCCTCCGTGATCGGCCCACTTTTGACCAAGCGACGATGTCCTGCAATGACGTCATCATAAGAAAAAAAAACAAAAAGCCACAAATAGACGGGTACGAAGAAGCGACACAGACCACGGCGCTGTGTCCCGTCTTTTCAGCGCATGCTTTTTCTTATGGCAATCATGAACCAAACAGCCCAAACGCGTACCCTAGGATGGCACTATGTTACGTCATAGTGACGACACGAATTCTTGCGACGTGTGACGTCATGATGAGTTCGCGTGGTGACGTCACTTGATGACACCATGTTACATCGAGGTCGTGTGACTTTTGGTATACGCCGACTGGTCACACACATTCACTTAAGTATCACGTAACCTTTCAACCCACCTTTATTAATTAGATTTTTTTTCCTTTTGCATCATTCGTGTTGATGCCGACGCCGGTCTCGCGAAATACCGTTAGGTCTCGCCAAATATCGAAGACGCCGACGGTCAATTTGCGCGTTTGATGAGGTATCTAAGGCTTTCGCCTTAATACAGCCTCACGATCATGACTGACACTGGGTCCCTCGGTTCGGCGTTCACCGAGCAGCAACAGCTCGGGCGGCGAGCGTGATGCACAGCTCTCTCCCCTCGTCGTTTCTAATCGACCCTCACGCGTGAGTCATTGTTTACGTTTTAGCCAGCACTGGGTCATAGCAACTAGACGGGTTTACCCACGTCGTCATGCAGTGTCAGTGTCTGCAAGTGTATGCGAACTTATTGTACAACACCAGTAACTCAGTGATAGGCGCAGCCGCACTCCTATACAGCCCCCCTCCCCTCCCCCGCACCAGTGCGCATCCCTATGAGAGTGAAGTCTACAAAAAATTAGTTTCGAGGGTGACCGCCTGCAAAAAAGAGAGGAAGATTTGTGTAAAGGTAAAAATTATCATCCATGATTCCATCTGCCATCATGGTAGGTTTAATTATAATTGAAAGAATGTTTATCACTACCTGCCAACGATAGAGCTTATTACTATTAGACATAAGAAAACGATAAAATGCCCCCACAATTCGGCTTATTGGTATCTTCAAGCTTGAAAGTGTAAACTTATCAGAGGGCTACTCTCATATTTTAGTTATTACGTTATACTTCTTACCATGTGAAGGACATTTGGCTGAAGGACATTTAACCGGAAACACCGTAGTCAGAACCCTAAACTCGCAAGTAAACATTTCTTTTCAGTTTTGCATCTGTACATGCACGCGCACACATCAGGCCCGTAGCCAGGGGGGGGGTGCCCTAGCCCCCCCCCCCCCCGTTTCTCGAAATTGTGGTGAAGGGAGGTGTTTTACTGAGGACAGATAATAAAAATAGGCGTTTTTCAAGGCCTTCAACAAGTACCCCCCCCCCCCGAAAAAAATTCCTGGCTACGGGCCTGGCACACATACAAACGCACACACTGATATATAAACGGTAGTTAACGCCTCCCCCCCCCCCCTCCACCCCACCCCGAAAAAGTTTCTGGCTGCGCCCTGCTTCCCTGCATCCAGCAGTCGTCCACAAACGACTATTTAATAAACAAAGGAAAGAATTGTAAGTTTAAGGGCTCGTTTGCTTTGTTAAACACAATATTAATGAGAACTAACAGACAGAACTAACAGTCTGTTAGTTCTCATTAATATGTAATAAATAGACATACATTCACACAAGTGCTGATCTCTGGGCCATCTGGGGACGACGAACAATACAGCAGCCCCACCTCCCAGTTTGTATGCGCAGTCGGCTGACGCGACGGAACCACAACATCCGCGTAGCGGCACACATACAAGTTGGTGAGCTTAAAGGGACACTAAAGCGAAACAATGACTTTGTTTAGATTGACAAACTGCACTCTGAGAACTCTAATGCCATATGTTTCACTATCATAACTTCATTATTAGCGGAGAAAATCAAGGTTGAAGTTTTATTTTTAAATTTGGCGCCGTTTTCTGCGCGCGTGACGTCAGAAATTCCAAATGTATTTTTCGCATTTTCGCGACATTGGCTCGATGAAATTTTCTGAAACTTCGTATGCTACGTCTATGGCACCCACAGATGACAGTGCACCTCATTTTTGTCGATTACAAGCTACGTAGGACTCAGTAGACGCCTTCAGAATCTATGACGTCACGGTATTTGGTGCAAGAATCTCGAGGTGGCGTCTCCACCCGCATTTTCTTTTAGCGTGTTTTCTCGCTTACCAAGCGTCGTGTCGCGGTAAGAGTGGTGTTTTCGGGATTGTGAAATTGTACTTAACTAATACGCGAAAAATCGTTTTCCCCTTTAGTGTCCCTTTAAAGACGGGGAGCCGTTAGCGCTAGAAATAGTGAGAGTGGCACAGGGGCAGTTTCCTAAACATGGGGTCTCAGCCCGCTGCGCTGTCGCTTCCGTGTAGACGGAAGAGAGCTCCTTCTATATGAATTACCATTTCGTTGCACCTGCCGCCGCTCGGCCGCAGCGCTCTCAAGGTTCGCTTCCTCCGCGGGGGTAAACAAGCCAGCTGCGGCGTGTTTCACGAGGACGCGTGCATTGACGTCTGGGCGGGCGGCCAACTCGCCCGCCTCGACGACAACATAGCGCCACAGACTGTATGTTGACGGTCAAATCTATAGCCGCGCCAGGGGCGCGGCCCTGCGTTGTTAAATGTTCTCTCGCCCTGTCGTTCGTGGTTACGAGTAGAGAGATAACAAAAAATAGTGCTAAAAAGACGGGACGAAGATAGAACACAGACCACGGCGTCGTGGTCTGTGTCTTTTTCTTAGTACTGTCTTTTTATCGTTCTTTTTTATACTCGTAATCGTGAACCAGCCAGTCCAAATGCGTCACCCTACTGCAGCTAGTGGTTGGTTGGAGGTTAACTCGTTTCCATTCCGCGTTATTTGTGCTCTTATTGTGCGCTGCGGCGAGGATGCGATGGAGGATAAGGGAGGCGCCAGAGTCCGCATTCTCGAGCTGGGTCGGGAGGCAGCAAGGTCTCCCCGCCCGTCGTGCCGCCAGAGCAGTGCCGCTCCTTTGCGCTAGCGTACAACCTAATGAAACCAACGGACAACGAAGCCGAGGAAAGTGGCGTACAACCTAATGTACAACATTAGGTTGTACGCTACCGTAGCGTACAACCTAATGAAACCAACGGACAACGAAGCCGAGGAAAGTGGCGTACAACCTAATGTACAACATTAGGTTGTACGCTACGGTAGCGTACAACCTAATGAAACCAACGGACAACGAAGCCGAGGAAAGTGGCGTACAACCTAATGTACAACATTAGGTTGTACGCTACGGTAGCGTACAGCCTAATGAAACCAACGGACAACGAAGCCGAGGAAAGTCGCGTACAACCTAATGTACAAGCTCGTGTACATTAGGTTGTACGCTACCGTAGCATACAACCTAATGAAACCAACGGACAACGAAGCCGAGGAAAGTATGGGGACATTAATTGTACTCTTTAACTGTAACGTGGTAATTAGGATATAAATGTAAAGAAATTAAAGTGTATATACGAAAAGACAACTTGCCGGTGGTAGGGACCATCCACATTATAGGGTGGACGGTTCTTGGCTGTGACGGTTATTGGCTGTGCATGTAGAATAATAGTAAACCACGATATGATTATGAGACACGCCGTAGTGAAGGGCTCCGGAAAATTTTGGCCAACTGGTGTTCTTTAACATGCCCCTAAACCTAAGTACACGGGCCTCAAGCATTGTCGCCTCCATCGAAGATGCGGTCGCCGCGGCCGGGATTCGATGCCGCGACCTTCGGGTCAGCAGTCGAACCCCTAAACCACCGTGACGGGTGCTGTGCATGTAAATCTGTGAGTGTTACACCGGTGTCAGGCGGAAACTTTTGTTCGCGGTCAGAGCCGATTCGGATTAGACTCGATCCGGATCAAGTGCTGCTACACGGGAACAATTAATCGCGATCAGGACAGATCGGGATCAAGGAGACCGCGATCTGCGCATCGCGGTCTGGCTTCGTGATCGCGATTTCACTGATGTCTGCGCCAAACTCGTTCCGGATTAGGCTGTACCGTGTAGCAGTGACAAACTTGTTGATCGCGATCAAGGAGTCCAATCCGGATCGGCCCTGATCGCGATCAGAATAACTGCTCATGTGACACTGGTATTAGACAGCACCGTTCGTCGCCATGGCGATTTACGTACGCACAGTAAAGGCTGCATCAGGGTTTTTGAGCAGTGCCGGTTGCTTACCGCACAGTAAGCACGAAATTGCCGTGCTGTCGTTGTAGGCACGTCTCGTTTTAATCGGCTAGACCTGTATTGGACTCTATAATCATATCTCATCATGTTACCGTTTACTCATTGAGCAACTAGAGTATATATAGAACTGTTAAAATACCATATTAAAGAGCTGAAGTACTGGGATCCCAAGCGGCTTGCGTAATAAGTCTTTGCGTTTCTTTGTATCCTGTTTGGGTGCGGCTGGCAAATATAAGAAAGCGGGGATAGCACAACATAACGCGGGGACCCAAGCGGCTTGCGTACGCACGTTCTCGAGTTCCCTTGTACTCACAGCCGCAGCCAAGGAGAACACAAAGGAACGCAAGGGCTTACGTAAACAGCCTTGCGTTCAATTGTGCTCTTCTTGATTGCGGCTGTCGAACAGAAGCGGGGAGATGTACAAAAGAACGCAAGAACGCGGGAACCCAGCGACTAGGGTTCCCCGGCACTAAAGCAATCAGCACGTTTCAGCTGGCAATGACTGGAGTTCCCAAATCGGTCGTGTTACGTTCATTCACAGCTGGGCTATCGCGCCGCTCTTTGGGTTTTAAATGCGGCATTCGTCAGTAGAGAGCGGTGTGTTTGTGCTTCTGCCAATCACCGTGTTGACATATAGTGCAACCAGATGTGACGTGTGACTGATTGATTGACTGATTGCCCCGAGTGAGCGAGTAGCAGGTAGGAAGCTACTACGAGAAGAAAACAAACCGCAATTGTGACGTCAGAGGAAGAGCTAAGAATAAAAAAATCAGGAGGAGGCGTCGAAGGGGGCGTTTGTCTTAGTCAACGTTTTGTTTTCTTCCCGGCCCTGACGAATACAAACGTTGGCTTGTTAACGCGCTGGACTGGAGCAACACCCAGCCCGCACTCAAAAACAGATTGCGTCACCGAACAAAACTGGCAGCGGTGACTACTGGCTTCACCGAGGCGTCATTCCGGAAGTTTGAACGCTGCCAATGCTTGTCACTTGGTTCTTACGGACAGTTTTATCCCTTGACGACAACATTAGAGCGCGCATGTTGAGTTTATCTGGATGACTGCTCTATCATAACGGCATCACCAGTGGCGTGCCTCATTTGGGGAGATTCTATAGCCTCTGTTGACGTATAGCAATGCTGAAATAAGAGTCAACTCTTTCGGCACACAGGGAAGGCACACAAGGCGCTGCATTAAGCGGCCTAGAATATGCCGTGGATTTCTTGAATCAGGAAAGTTTTTTGCGTTATTTGTGTGTTTTTTTTTTTTCAGTATGCTACACAGCATATTAAGCCATTAAATAAGTGAATGCAATGATCGCGTGCTATAGGCGGTTAAGTATTCACAATTGCTCCCACGCTAATTTCCAGAAACGAGTTCACAATTTTACTTTCGAACGTCTCAACTGCATGGCTATCTATCTATCTATCTATCTATCTATCTATCTATCTATCTATCTATCTATCTATCTATCTATCTATCTATCTATCTATCTATCTGTCTGTCTGTCTGTCTGTCTGTCTGTCTGTCTGTCTGTCTGTCTATCTATCTATCTATCTATCTATCTATCATCAAGTTAAGAGTTAGCTGTAGCATCGAAAGTTGTGCTAGGTGGTACGTTAAGCGTGTTTAGTGCAGCGCGAAAGACGAACACCGAAAATTAAAGGAATGCACACGACAGCGCTGCTACTCCTTCGCATCCTGTTTCTCGCATTCCGCGTCTTCGCGCTGCGCTAAACACGTTACCGCGAGCTACCCTCGCATTTAATCTGATCAGTCCATTCATCAATACACTCGAGCGAGCTAACTTTGCATCCGATACGACACCGCGCCTAGGCGGTCATTTTACGCCACACGCCGCGGAAGCTCGCGCTCCATCCGGCGGCGGCTCAATGTTTACAAGGAACACGCTCCGGCGCGTGACGCACGCACGATCGGACAGACCCTGACCGAGAGACAGAAAGAAAGACGCAGAGAGATAAAAGTAGAGGCGAAAGCCCACTTGACACGCGGCGCGGTAATAAACTTCCGCGAGTCCACACTCCCGCACTCACGCACTCTCCACCCTCAAAGAGACCGAGCCGCTCGGGAAGCCTCGCTCGCGTCGGCGGCGGCGGACGCAGTGGGCAAACACGTATACGACTACTACGACCGTGGGCGGGTGGTTGTTGGTGGTGGTGGCGGCACCGCGCTTTGTCAAGGTCTCGCTGGGTTTGTTGCTTCTCGGAGTGCATCGCCGCGATCTCTTGCCAAATAGCCCGCCAGGCGGCGTTAGCTCGCTTCCGTTTCACGGACGTGTAAACACGCGAACCCCCCCCCCTCCCCCCTCCCTTTGCTAACATTGGAAATCCCGCGAACAATCAGAGCCTTGGACTTATGCCACGTCAATTTTAAGGCCCGCAGTTCCTTCCTGTCGTTCCGTCGAACTTATTCCATGCTCATTGCTCACATACATAGGCGTGCGCACGGGGGGGGGGGGGGCAGAGGGGGCGGCCGCCCCCCCTAGTCACCTAAGAGGGGGGGGCGCAAAGTCATCCCCATACATTGACATAATAGGGAGGGGGGACGCTGCGACTCGGGGGGGGGGCGCAAAGTCAACCCCATACATTGACATAATAGGGAGGGGGGGTGGCGCTGCGCCGAACCTTCGCCCCCCCCCCCCCCCTCCCTGAAGGGGAACCCCTGCGCACGCCTATGCTCACATAACAGACTAGGCGCAATAACGCGTAATGCTTGGGCAAATACTAACCGTCAGTCAATCAGTACACTAACGAGAGCTGGGACGGGAGCGGTGGTCTTAATTAAATCGATATCAAACAGCGGCAGAAAGACGCCACGGAAGGCTGGTATTGAAGTTAACCAGGCGCACGTATACGGTTTGCTGTCCTGCGCAGGGAGAGAGAGAGAGAAAGAACACATGCGTCGGACTTTCGCTTAGCAAAACGTTTTCTTGGGCTAGTTGGTTCATGACTTCTGAAGGAAAAAGAAGTTGTAGCGCAAAGCAACACACGGAGAGACAAACAGCACGGGACTGGCGCACGGGACTAGCGCCAGTCCCGTGCTCTTTGTCTGTCCGTGTGTTGCTTTGCGCTACAATTTTTTTTTCCTTCAGTAGAACTTTCCCTCACTGCACATGCGGAGGAGTCACGCTACCTGAGCAGAAACGTTATCAAAAAAAGTTATCAGTACACAGCACGCAGGTTCTTTCGTTATTCACGAACAGATCTATGCCGATAACGTTCCGGCGGCGCAGCTCTCACTGAATCAGCTCAACCGCCACGAGATAAGGCTGCCTTGACGTCAACAAAGCCGCCATGTTGGAGCACCGGTATACGTTAAGAATCTGCGTCCGTGACGTCACACGCGAGCTATCAATACCACTTGTGGGTTTGGGCGAGTCGGTTCATGATGCGAATAAAAAAATTACAGCATATCCACGGGGTGAATGATGATGAGTGGGGCGAAGCTCCGGAGGGCATCATCGGTAAACCGTGAATACGAGTAATTCGCCCCACTAAAGTAAACACGTGAGAAATGTTAAACATCAAACTTTTATTGTTGGTTTCCGTGGTCCCTTCATTATCACCGCTTTGTGATCGGCGAAATGCAGGGAAAGCGGTTCTTGTATGGGTGTTACCTTGAAGTTGGCAAACACTACATCGATTCAAGTCCCCCCTGATGGTGGTTGGTTTCGAGTGGTCAAACGATATGCATCTGAGTCCATATCTGATTGCCATGTGTTGCATCAACCTGCAAGGTAGTGCCGGTGGGAGATTTCGAGAGGTGGCTACTACATACATCGGGGACGCACGACCCACGGCTTAAGGAGCTTCGCCCCTAAAAGAAGCAGCGCGAAAAAACGAACGACAACAAGGAACACACACAACAGGACTATAGCGCTGTACTGCCAACTGAATGTTTATTGAAAAGCTCACCACTTATAGCTATGCCACCAAAAAACGCCACAAATAATCAATGTTTGTTGATATTCAGTTGGCAGTACAGCGCTAGTCCTGTTGTGTGTGTTCCTTGCTGTCGTTCGTTTTTTCGCGCTGCTTCGATTTATTCGTATCAATACCAGTGACGCCGTATATGGAAAGAGGAAGACTACAACGCATGCTCAACACATCCCTTCTGTGTGTGTTCTTTTACAAGCAAGGCCGAATTCGCACTCATCCCAATAGAGAGAGATTGCAGATGGGGAAAGATACTATATATATATATATATATATGCACGAACGTGGTGCCAACATTCACGCCAGGAATGGTGGGCGTGTCGCCCGTAGCCTCCTCTGACACGGCACGCGACTGATGTATGTTTCCTTTGTGACCCCGGGCGACCTTGAAGACTAGCTGTCTGCGGGCGCCGTTAACCGAGTGGATCTGAAAGGGCGTGGTTAATTATGAGCCAGCTGTCGTGGGAATGACGCTATATAGTACTGCCGGGGCAAAACAAACGACGATGTTCTCTTCGCGGAACTAACCCAGACGCGAAGAACAGAAGATGGAAATGGCTTGTTGTCGCTATACCCTGCCTTATGAGAGATTTTTGCAGCGAAGCTGCACATGGCTAGCAGGTGGGAATCTATGGCGGTCCGTGAGTACGCAGAAAACTACATATAGACCCTTTTCATAATCCGCAAGTGCCCTTCCCTGTGCTGCATATTCGCCCTACTAATGGTGGCACCTGTCGTCCTTCAAGTGTAGAGGAGATCCTAGTGGAACGTGCCATGACTTTTGTATCATGCGTGTTTATATCAAGGGAGCCCAGTGAACGTTTTCCGCGCCATAGTTCAAGCAAACTTCGCTTGAACACGCTGTTTGCAGTAAGTGACCGACCGCCATTAGTAGGGCAAACTGAATTGCGGGAAAGCTAGCTTAACAATTATGAAAAGGGTCTATAGAGTTCACCAAGGTGGTAATCTGGGCACGTTGGTATTCCACGTTTATGAAGGGTAAGAGCGCTCTGAAGACGAACACACAATGAAGGCACACACAAGCACACGCATAGCGCTATGTGTGTGGCTTCGTTGTGTGTTCGTCTTCATTGCGCTCTTACCCTTCACAATGCTATAAACTACTTTCCGTAAGGCATCTGGGCGCCGCCATCTTGGGCTGCTAAGCCGATGTTTTCTTGTTTTTGTATATCGCGAAGTGAATTAATAAAGGCCATGAAACATCGTATGCACCAACCCGACCGTTTTCATGCGTATGCGTCTACTGTAACACTGTTCGTCTAGTTATTAAAGATACAAAACACAAAGGTTAACAGCCCAATATGGCGGTACTCAAACCCCTCCGTAAAATCAGCGGGCCGCATGCGGCCCGGACCGCTCATGACTGTCTTCAGAACGGACTAGCCGGGCTTGATTCATAACTAATAATAATAATATCTGGGGTTTTACGTCCCAAAACCACGATATGATTATGAGAGACGCCGTAGTGGTGGGCTCCGGAAATTTGGACCATTTGGTGTTCTTTAACGTGCACTGTCATCGCACAGTACACGGGCCTCTACCATTTCGCCTCCACCGAAATGCGACCGCCGCGGCCGGGATCGAACCCGCGACCTTCGGGTCAGCAGCCGAGCACCTTAGCCACTGATCCACCGTGGCAGACTTGATTCATAACTGAATAGTACAGCGCAGAACACGAGCCGAAAGGCGAATTTGGGTGAATGTCATCATTTAGCAATTATTTTTCTTCGAAATCTCGAAACTGCAATGGGTTCTTCGCATGAAAGACTTCAATTATCCCACTTGACATAACCACCTAGCTCCTGGAATTAAAAAGTTAATTAATTTAGCTTTCTTAATTGCTGCTCCAAATGATGTTTTTAGCCATATTAAGACGCCTGCGGCTTTAGAAGTAACTGTGAGGGCATCTGCTTGTGTGTGTGCGCGTGTATATATATATATATATATATATATATATATATATATATATATATATATATATATATATATATAAAGTGTATTTTTTATTTTACTATGACACGATGTAATGTGGCTGTAAAGTAGCCTAAAAGCAGGCACTATTAGAAGCGTAAAATATATAGATGGCGTAAAATTGTGAGAGAGATATGTGGAGTGGTCTATATGACTGTTTAATAAAACCATAGTAAACCATTGGTCAGAGCTATCAATCCATTAATTCTCATGGCGCTCTTTGGCCAAACCTGGCTCTTGTGCCACTAAAATTCCCACATCGTCATCATCATCATTTTTTATTTTTATCTGTGTTCATGAGCTACGCAGGCCTGACTGGTTTAAATCAATGTTTTTCGTGAGGCACCCACTGCAGTCACCATGAGTTGATACATAACTATGATACACGCACACATACAAACGCACGCACGAATATACATAAAGTATGGTTGCCCCCCCCCCCCCCCCCCCCCCGAAAAAAAAATTTCTGGCTACGCCCCTGCTTAAAACAGTACAATTGACGTGTCCCCTCTAGCTAGCTTGGCTTCGTTATCAGTTGGTTTTCATAAAAGACGAAATAATAATAATAATAATAATAATAATAATAATATGTGGGGTTTTACGTCCCAAAACCACGATATGATTATGAGGGACGCAGTAGTGGAGGGCTCCGGAAATTTCGACCATCTGGTGTTCTTTAACGTGCAGTGACATCGAACGGTACACGGGCCTCTACCATTTCGCCTCCATCTAAATGCGACCGCCGCGACCGGGATCGAACCCGCGACCTTCGGGTCAGCAGCCGAGCACCCTAGCCACTGATCCACCGAGGCGGACAAAAAAAAATACTAAATGGAGGACTGTTATATATACAAGACAGATTCACGACAATACAGTCTCGAGTGTGTCACTTCATCGATGTCTTTAACGCCGCTTTACGATACCCCATTACGATGTATACAGTTTGCCAGGGAAAAAAAATAATAAAAAGCCATTCAAAGTGTTGAAACTTAATTCGCAAAATCCGGTAAAATTCGCAAAAGAGCTTGCGGTCATCTGTCGCCCCTGCGACTGTCCGTGCATAGAGTGGTTGCGCCGCGCATGCGCGTCCGTCTTTTCCGCGTGAGAAACCATTAGCCCGCTTTTTCTTTCTTTCTTCCAGCTTTCCTCAATAGCCTGTGTGTGGAAGGACCGCCGTGTACACAGTGGTGGCCGTAAAATATGGCCGCTTCACCGCGAAGTGACGGCCTCAGCGCTCGCTCACTGGCACACGCCGTTCGTTTTGACCTACTTCCTTCGGGCCACGGAGGTCCTCGCTTTCTCTCGCGTCCTCGTGTTTCCCCGTGGCGGCAGGAAATCGTGGTTTCCTGTCCAGCTCTGAATCTTTGACTAAGTTGCATATAGCGTCGACGTTGATTGAGGCCGACCAGTTACTCCGAGTAACCCCCCTCTTTTTTTCTCTCTCTCTTTTTTTTTTTTTTTTTAATGCGAAAGCCACTACTATAGCTTTCTGGAAAATCTGTCGGTCACAGAAACCGTGGACCCATTCCGGAGATGGAGCAGTTCGAAGATAGCGCACGTTTGAAAAAAAAAAAAAGAAAACAAACAGAAAGAAGTGTACAAACAAAAAAAATACAAAAAATATTATGCAATGAAAAAAGAAATAGAAACAATGAATTGCAGCAAAAAAGAAAGAGAAATAAAAACACGACACTGCCTCTCGCGCACTATGCTACAACTAACGTGCGATTTTCTTTTCTTTTCTTTTTTTTTGTCCTTTACTACGATGTCTATTTGTGTTTATTATGTTATCTCTTTAATACAATGTCCGTACGTGTTTCTAACACAATGTCATTCTGGGCTTCTGCCATCCTTCTGCAACGGGTATGCCCACGTCGCGATGTTCACGATGATGTGGACGACAGTTTCTGGCAGAATTCAACTTCCTATTAGAACGGCAGCGTATATATCTATCTATCTATCTATCTATCTATCTATCTATCTATCTATCTATCTATCTATCTATCTATCTATCTATCTATCTATCTATCTATCTATCTATCTATCTCTCTCTCTCTCTCTCTATATATATATATATATATATATATATATATATATATATATATATATATATATATATATATGATTGAAGAAAAGGATGCACGTACGAAATGTTTTATTAACGTTTCGGCTGGTGGACCCGCCTTCGTCAGACGAAGGCTTTCTGACGAAGGCTGGTCCACCAGCCGAAACGTTAATAAAACATTTCGTACGTGCATCCTTTTCTTCAATCATATTCCGAGCCGGAACCATCGATCTTCAAACCCTATATATATATATATATATATATATACGCACACACACACACACGCACGCACACACACACATACAAACACACCAATTGAAATCGGTTCTTGCCACGCCCGGACATATTACCAACAACTTTTAACCCCTATATATCCTTAGATGGGAATCACCTTCCCGAAGACGTCGTAGCTGTTAATGATGACTGGGTGTTTTGTGAAATGTTAGCCAGCGTGTGCAAACAGGTGACAATTTACACTTTTGTATCTTTTGTACTCGCTAAGGACAGCTAATATTGTATAATTATGAAGCTTTCGCATTATTTCTCTTGCATTGCTGAAATTGCTTCGTATACTTGTGAAATGTGAAGAAGAAGAAATGCGATTCGTTCCCGCAACCTGCGGGTCAGCAGTTGAGCACCATAACCACTACAGACCACCGTGGCGGGTGCCAAAATCTATGACGTCACGGCGACGAGGTACGGGAACCTCAAAGCGACGTCGCCGGCTGCGTTGAGGAGAAAGCCTTAAGTGTATTATTTGCCACTTGAGCGAAACGCGAAACGTTGTAGGCGATTAAAGGGGTACAGAAACCCATCTGACCTCCGTCTCCGATGACGTCATGTCGGGACGCCACCGTGTGACGTCATGATAGCGTCTCATTATGACGTAAATATTAGCAGTGGCTTAGCTCGGCCGCCAGGATATACGTAGCGTGAGCTACGGACGGACGGACGTACGGATGGACCCGACAGACAGACAGACAGACAGACAGACAGACAGACAGACAGACAGACAGACAGAAAGACGGACTAGCGAGCGAGCTCACGCGAGTCAAGCGCCAGCCCATTAGTGACACGTCACTCCAGGAGCTTCCAGACCTTCTCCGGCGCGCCAGCTGTGCGCCGTGTGACGTCACTGCTCCTCGGGCATGCGCAGCACGGCTCTCGATAAGCCACGCGAAACTGCTAAACCTCGGCCAGTGTAGCTTACGCTACAGTAATATGGGCACAATTCTCGCAGTGTGTGACGTCACAATGATGTCACACACTGCGAGAATTGTGGCCTCATCGTGGCGTCACGTGATGCCGCAATCACATGACGTCATCACACGGCATCGTCGTTTGGTCAAAGATAGACCGATCTCGGAGGCAATGCAACCCCACTACTGCACTCTTAATCAGATTCCGCTTAACGTGCTGGATATAGTCAGGAAACCCGATATTTTTCGTCTGGTTTCCTGGATATAGCCAGCATACAACCAGGAACTGATTAAGAGTGTGGTGCAGAAAGCCTCAGGGGGAGAGGAACAACAGAACTGACAGACAATGTGGAGGTAATTTAATGTGTGTCTCTAACAATATACTGCGGCCCGTTATGTTTTGCAGGAACTCTGGTCCTCGGTCGCATAGCTTGGCGCATTACCAAGTGTGCGGCAGGCTGTCGCCTTCGAGTGTTCGACAGTGTAACACACTGCGCAGATCTTCCGTTTTTCGTGCGCATTCTCCCTGGCCAAGCGTCTTTCTCAAGATACAACTGGCGCTCTTGACTAAGAGTACAGAAGCCTGGACGTGGTGGTAAAACATTGGAAGAAACACAGCGCGACAAAAGACTGCGACAAAGAATGGCGATACAACGCTGGTGGATGTGTCGTTCTTCCTTCTTTGTCCCTGTCTTCTTAAAAGGAGTTTTTGAGGGCCTGTAGTTGGTGCATATTGACGAGATTTACTTATGTGCCGTATGTATATGTTTCATGACGACGTTGTGGAATAAACAGTTGTAAGCAGCGCTTGTCCCTTGAGTGTCTTTCTTGTGCGATGCGTGTTTTCTGGCGCTAAGTAATAGTCGTCCATGTCTTCTATCGCGCTGTGTTCCTTCCAATGGTGCTTTTGCCATAATGTAAGTGTTGTTTACTAATACGACAACGATGCTTTTTTTTTCTATTTTTGTTTTCTCCTCTCGCTCTTTAGTGTCACTTTATAATGCTGGAGAACGGGTGGCATGCGGGAAAGCCGACCTCCCGTGCCCTCAGCCCTCACGCCGTCTGCGGGGCGCCGCAGCGGTGACAGGGGTGACAGAATGATTAGCGACGCCTCGAGCAGACTGATGGGTGAGCTGAGGAAAGCCAGGGTTCCGAGACGATTCTCTTCTGCTGGGGGGCTCAGCGTTCCCGAGCGGGTGTCGAGAGAAGGCGCCGGCGCTCGCGTATACTGCGCATGCTCCAGCCGTCGAGGATGCTTCTTAATAGCTCGGAGACTGTTTTCAGGCACTCCAGGGGCCCTTCACGCGACTTTGCTGTCTTTCTCACTGAAACCTCGCAGGGCTTCGAAAGCTAACTGCGAAGTGCGCGACAGATGGTAACTCCTCGTTTTACAGCAAAGCTTCACACGGCTAGTCGGTGGCAAAAAATGTTTCGGTCTGTGATTGCCCAGAAACTACGATGCGTAGAGTTTCCTGATAATATCCTGGAGGGAAATCTGGCGCTGGTGTCTATCGGAGCTGCAACGCATGTAGGGTTGCCATTGGGTGGACATGAAAAGGCGCCAGAACTCACGCCAAAAGTAGCCAAAGTAGCCATGTCGTTTGATATTATCGCCGAATTTCTAGCCGAATAGAACAGAAGCGGTATTATCAACAGAGTCTTTACTATTGAAGAATAAATAAAACCATTTTGAATATAAGTAACACCACAAGTTTAAAAAAGAGCCATGGCGCCAACTGGAAATTTTCGTCGCCAACGGGGTCCAAAAGTAGCCAATTTAGCGCAAAGTAGCCACCAACGGCAACCCTGCATGCATGGCGCTTCAGCCAGCTAGGGCACAGCCGCTCGATGAAAACACCGGGTGTTTTCATCGAGCGGCCGTGGCTAGATAATGATGGTTAGTATACGGATTTGTCTAAGCTTCGTTCTTTCGGCTGTTTGGCTCCGTGTGGCCTGGAACTGCTTTGTCGCGAGACGAAGTTCACCAAATGTTCAGCAGTCCCACTTCACCTTTTAGGTGCGAAGCAGCTCTTTGACTAGGCTGTGTAACGCTGTCCCTCCCTCCGTGCGTACGAACGCGCTCCCCTCGCCGCAGGTGTTGGAGCGGTGCCAAGTAGGTCACGCCGCAGCTGCGCGTTGACGTCACGCTCCCCTCGCAGTGCGCGCTGACGTCACTCTCTCCCTCGCCTGCCGCGCGCTCGCCGGAGCGCCCGCAGCTGCCGCCTGACGCGCAACGACAAGACCTACGCCAGCCATCGCTACAAACGAATCTTCCAGCGCTCACCGCAGCACCCGCGTTAGCGCCGTTCAACCCGTGACGCCACCCGTGCGCAACGCTGCTACTTCGCATCCCATCAGGGTTCCCTTTGGGAAGATGCACCCAATTTTTTTTTAGACTCATCAATTCAAATCGGCTCAAGTTCACAACGATCCATTCTTTTATGCGAAACAAACGCCGAAACGCAACAATAAACGACGCCACGAGTGCGTTCGAAGCCGTAAGCACGAACATTTAGGGCAAACCCGTGTACTACACCATTTCCATGGCGGCTGAACAATCGCTGCGCTAGAGTTCCCTCCAGTATATATTTAATGAAACCAGGCCCGTAGCCAGGGGGGTGCCCCCAGCCCGCCCTCCCTCCCTCCTCTCCTCCCCCCCCCCCCGCCGAAAAACATTTCTGGCTACGGGAAACTATATGCTATAATGAACTTGTACCTAGCAAAGGAAAAGTGAAAGTGCAAGCGATACGCGCTGTGTACTCAGCGGCGATCATCGTCATCGGCCGTCGATAATCTAATCTGCCGTACGGCGGGTCTGTATTTATACACGTGGCGTCGAAGATTTTGGCGTTATCGCTGGTGGTCGTGTTAGTTTTCAGAATAGACTATTGTTCGCGTTATGCGCGCAATCGTATCGGAAGATCCTAAATTAACAGAGAACGGTTCCGAGACACTCCGGCGGAACCTGCGCAGGTAAGTGATTGCATGTGTAACGGGCCTGTTACATGAACTCAGGAGAAGCACGTGTGAGCACGTGTTACATGAACGCAGGAGAAGCACGATTTTACACATAAAAATATATTCGAGGGGGTTTTACAACTGTTCGATATACACGATAACTGGTCTTATGTGGGTTCGATATATGCGGGTTCGACTTCATCGACGCAGTGAGCGGTATAAAAATCACGCCATATCCACGAAGTGAATGATGATGAGTGGGCGAAGCTCGATCGTTTTCATCCATGACAGAAAGAGAATGTGTGGTCTGGAACGCGCTTATACTTCATGGTCATCATCGTCATCGTTATCACGTGTAGTGGGTACATTCCACTATACTGCGTCATCGTCATCTTTATCACGAGGAGTGGGTACATTCCACTACACGTGGCTACCTACCTACCTACCTACCTACATACCTACTACTACTACTACTACTACTACTACTACTACAGAGGAGGGACAGACCCACACGCTAAGGAGCTTCGCCCCTAAAACTTCAAACGTAAGAAGAAAACGTGCGCTGGCACAGTTCACAATAGGCCGGCGTTGTATTCACGTCCGTTTTATACTTAAAGTGAATTCAGACGAATCACGACCGCTGTTGTCGGGGCAGGACTCCCGCCTACAGATGTCTCGACGTCTTGTTCGGACGCCGTTTGCGTAACACTGCCATCACACCATTCTTCGTCCGGAACCCCCTTCCATATGAAGCCCTGTTAAGCCTTGTTACTACCTCACTTCGCAAGCATGCATATACTGCAACGCAGGAAAATGAAAAAAAAAATGAAAAAAAAAGGAAGTGACGTAACGGAGTGGTCAGAGGATTTGTAAGGGAGAGCGAGGGAACAGTTTAGCATAACCAGAAGAGAGGCTCGCAGGCAAACGTAGTGCGCTGCAGTCGCAACGGTTCCAACCGTCTTCCTCGCTAAGCCTCGTGTCGTGCTGCTCAGGAGTGACACCGCGGGAAAAAAACATGGAAGTTCACGTGAGTTTGTTTCAAACATTTGTTTGATTTCGTAACAACAATCCTAACTTTGAAACGCTGAAGCGTACTACATGCTCTAAAGCAAGGGTGGGTCTCAAACACGCGGCCCGCGGTTCCGCACATGACTGTCTTCGCCCCAAATTTTTAACATTTTCTTAATAAATGTGTTTGTGAGCTACACAGGTCACCCTGTCTTGAGGCACCACCCTGAAACAAAAGCTGCATTCCAGATTCGGCGTCCAGATTTTAGTCATTTTGCAGATGGGCATCGATATATTGTTAAAATCCTGGCACCAAATCTTCAGAAATGACCCGTATGACCCGTAAGTTGGATATGGGAAAGTTTTTTCTTTCGATGGCAACATTTGCTGACAATTTGTACAAACGCCGCCATCCCCCCCCCCCCCCCTCCCCCCGTTCTATACCTTCTTCACTGTCCCGGCCCTTGCGGGGCCAAATTGGGCTACTGAGGCCCGCTGGCTGAGGTGAGTTTGAGACCCCTGCTCTAAAGAATAACGTTTCATGGTGGGTTGCTGCTAAGCGCGGGTTCGTCTTTTTAGAAATTCTGCGCGCGATTTGCGCATTTTGGGCCGTGAGGGAACGGACTCGATCAGATCACAGGAGGCTGCCGTGTGAGTGTGACACAGGCGCTGTTTACGGAGCAGTGTGCCCTACGATACGGTATAGAAGCAACAAGCCCGACCAACCACCATTTTGAAGTTCGCTCACTCGTAAATGACTTCTTTTATTCTTTTTTTTTTTCTTCCATGCAATAGATATACGACGCAGTTCGGAGATGTAGGCAGGCTGCATGGATGGGCGTCGCGAATGCACAGAAGGAAGGAAGGAAGAAAAACAAGAGAGAAGGCAGGGAGGTTAACCAGGCACATGCCCGGTTGGCTACCCTACGCTGGGAAAATGGGGAAAGGGGAGCATAAAGATGAGAAAGAGAAGGGAAGGAGTGAAGAAAATGGTCAGGTGAAACATATGGGAATGGTCAAGGGGAAGACATCCATATTGTTTTTACTGCAACTCGAAACAGCGCCGGCGTAAAAAGACAAGGCGAAAAAAAAAGAAAAAAAAAGAAAATAAAATAAAAACACACCGCGTGCGTATATACAACCTTGGCAATGGCGCTGCGCTGAAAGATTCCGATCTTTCGCGTCCATCGACGCGCGACCGGCCGCCTCAGATGTCAGCGATCGCGACGAAAAAGCAGGGCGATACAACAGAGCCCCTTGCAGGCGTGTTGCACAGACCTTTCTATAGAGTACGTAACTAAGGAGGGTGTGAGTGCAGGGCAGTTGGTGATTCGTGATTATAAAAGGTAACTGCAGAAGCACGCGGGGCGCAGAAAGGGACAGCACGAAGCGGTACTCTCACAACTGATCGTTTACTGAAACGCTGAGCTTATGTACATCAGGAACACATGTGCACCGTGAAACAGTATGGCGTCGTGTTGTCTCTCTGTGTTCCGTGCTTGGGCGTCGGCAGCATTTTGTCTTCGGCAGGGGCGTAACCAGAAATTTTTTTCGGGGGGGGTGGGGGGGGGGCACCTCCTTGATTTCGGGGGTGGCACCTCCTTGAAATGGTCATTTTTCTCTCTGTATGCCATGGCAAAAAAACATTTCGGGGGGGGGGGGGGGGGGGGCACGGGTGCGGTGTGCCACCCCCTGGCTACGCCACTGGTCTTCGGGGGTGCAAACTCGAGTTGCATCGCGGGAGGGGGGGGCGGGGGGGCACTTGGTGTAGCTTGGGTGGGGGGCAAGTGCTGGTGTGGCTTCAGGGGGCCAAGTGCTCCTTTTGCGCCCCCCTGCCGACGCCCATGCATGGTTCCGTGTGCTCTTGCGGTAACCTTAGCTGATTTGCGGTTACCTTTGCTAACCGCGAAGCGGCAAGGGGTATAGACTATTTTCCGTATAAGACAACTGGGCGCCGCCATCTTGGGCTGTTAAGCGGATGTTTTCTTGTTTTTGTATATCGCGACGTGAATTAATAAGGCCATGAAATATCGTATGCACCAACCCAACCGTTTTCATGCGTACGCATCTACCGTAATTTGTCCGTTTAGCTGTTAAAGACACAAAACACAAAGGTTTACAGCCCCATATGGCGGCATTTAAACCCGTCAGTAAAATAGTCTATAGACTGCTGGCCTCCAGTGACGCTGGCCAAGCACTGACACTGGCAACACATCGACACTTATGCAAAGCCACGCAATTAACCTTCCCTTTCGTTCGAGCATCCGTCGTGTCTCGTGCGAGACACAGCTTCCGGTACCGGTTTGCGTGGCTTGTTAGTTGGGCAGACCGTAGAGTATCCTATAAATACACTAGAGGGAACTCTGGCTCTAGTGTCTATGGGGGGCTGCAACACACGGTGCTTCAGCCAACATGGGAATCATGGGTGATACACAAATCTGCCTAGTCTTGCCTAGTCTTCGTTCTTTTGGCTGCGTGTGGCCTGAATTCACTTTGCAGCAATACGAAGTTTAGCAAAGGTTTAGCAGTTACGCTTCACCGCCTTGACCTGTTTAGACTGACGAATTTAAATCGGGTTACGAAGTTTAGAACGGTCCATTCTTTTATCCGAAACAGAACGAAAACGCAACAATAAGCAAAGCCACAAGTGCGTTCCAAGCCGCAAGCACGAAGACTAGGCAAATTTGTGTACTACCCATCATTCCCAAGGTGGCTGAACGATCGCAGCGCCAGAGTCCCCTCTAGTTAATTTTAGGAAACTCTATGGAGCAGACTACATACTCCCTCGCGCAGCGTTTGCTTTCCCATGGCAGATTCAGATTCGCGAAATCCGAGTGCTCGGGTATACACTCTCCGCAATGTAAAGAAAGATTACATGGTGAGCGTCCGGTTAGCGACCTCTTGCGTTTGCATTAAGCTGTCTCTAGTGTCCGTGTTTGCACACCTCATCAAACGCAATAAACGCAATCATCATCACGCGATGAAGCCCTCGCATGACGTCATCATAACGTCGCATATCGCCAAAATTAGCGACGCCATTATGACGTCACATGATCACGTCATCACGTGACATCGTATAGCTCGGTCAACGGTGGGCCGATCACGGAGGCAGTGCTAAGCCAGGTATAAGGCGCCTCCAATCCCGGAGGCAAAGGAAAACCACGTTAGGTGCAGAAAGATCTCGGAGGCTGGCGGGCAAGAACAATACATCCACTGAGAAGAAGAAAAATATCTATGGTTTTCGCCTTCCGGTCGTCTTAGGTGAGTGCATGAAAAACCCTGCGAGATATTTTTTTCTTTAATGATTACTCACCAGCTAACACTGCTGTCTAGTGTGCGTGCCGTTAGTCGTGCAACGACTACAGCGAATTTCATAGACACTTTATCCTTATGGTTTCAATATCTATACAACGATGAAGATGGAGCACGAGTGGTCGTCGAACCAATATACACTGACCGAAGTGCGCGAACTGTACATGTCAAACTTAAGTTTGTTAGCCGCCACGGTGGCCTCGGGGTTATGGTCCTCGACTACTGACCCGCAGGTCGCGGAATCGAATACCTGCCGCGGCGGCCGCCTTTCGATGGACACCTTGACCTCATCCTTCGAAAGGCGGCGGATGCCGAGAATCGTGGGCTCTTCGCCTTGCCCGACGCTAGTCGTCGTTCGCCCGCTCGTCTCGGCGACCGGGAGCAACATTCCGGAGCAGGGTGCGGTGGACAAACAATAGCGCTCTGCGCACCAGCAGTGTCGACTCGTTGGCGCCGTGCAGGTGCCAGCTGTATATGGCCCATCCTATCCAGGGGCGTCCTGAACGAGCTGTCAATACCCCGAAAGGTTTATGCAGGTGTCTACTAACTGACGCAGTGCCGATGTCAACTTTCTGACCTCACCTGTCTTCGTGCGTCGTCGACGAGATGCCATTTCCCCGAAATGTCCTTCTGGGGAATCTTCAACCAACCGACGTCAACTGACCTTTGGAGGCACGGGCGTGGTCGTTCTTATGCTCCTCCCAGCCCTGCAGGATTGGAGGACTCCTGGCCACGGCGTGGAGAGGAGAATGTGGGGGTGGACCCCAACCTTCGGATTGAATGCGGCGCACCGAAGAGCGCCGAAGCTGTTCTTAAATGGGTGGTGCCATCAAATTTTGAGGCTATAACAAGCCTGTTGTGGGTTTCCTCTGTATGCAAGGACACTCCTCACGAAGGGTCGGACGCAGCAAACGTTTAGAACATATTTTAATTCACTTCCAAAGTGTACCTAAATGCTCATTCTCCCGATCGATGCCCATCGCTAGCGCATCAAAACTGACGTAGCTCTATGGGAAGGACAACGAAAGTTGTAGTGACGTCACACCATATCTGTAGTGACGCGAGTGTCCTCGGGACCTCTGTTACCTCCAGAACGTACGTACCGGCAAAGCATCGGTTGCTACATCACTTGCCGAGTTTCGATCGCTTCCTGGCGAAGTGCTGCGCATCTTCGCGCGAGCCTTGTATGGTCACGTGACCAAGCCTACTACACTGCTACGTCACTGCCCAACTTGGTGCCCAGAAACCGAAACTTAAAGTTGTCCGCATAAATAAGGCGATATTAAATTACTTAGCGAGAATACGTGAATCATGGTGCGTGTATCATGCTTCCTAGAGCTATAAGAAACGCTTGCAGCGAAGAACGCGCAAGCCACAAATTTGGTGGCACCACCCCTTTAAGATGTTCATGAGCTGTACATGAGCTGTTCTTGTCTGGTCATTGCGATCACACGATGTAAATATTGTACATAAAGCTTTTTCTCTCTTCAAGTCGTCATGATGAATGCACCGGCCACGTCACCCACTCGAGGTCCCACCGGCTACGCTACCCGAATCACGCCGGTGGTTCGCGGCGCTGGGAGTCGCGACTCCAATTTCGCAACAAGGCTGAACCAAGAGTCCCGTGTGCTTAGACTGAGGTGCACGTTCACATAATCCCAGGTGATCCATATTTCCACAGCCCTATTCTACGGCGTCCCTCATAATCATATCTTGGTTTTGGAAAGTAAAACCCCAGCGATTATTATTATTATTATTATTATTATTATTATTATTATTATTATTATTATTATTATTATTATTATTATTATTCTGTAGCGTGAACGGTGGCGACAACGCGCTGAACGAAGTGCGCAAACTATACGCGCCAACTGTAGCTTCGTTGTTTCAACGAAAAACGGGTTTCTACGCCTGACAAAAAGTTTGGGAAAGTACAGAAAGGGAGGCGATATCAGTACCACGCAAAACAAAGGAATGCGCCAAACCCCTACACCATTCGAAAGTTAAACGGTTAAACCGTCGTTTAGACATATCTAAACGACGGTTTAACTTCCGAATGGTGTAGGGTGGCGAGGCACCGCGGTTTCCGCTACAGCGAAAAACCGATGGCTCGCCAACGCTCAACTGAAGCCATGCAGAACGCCTAGCACATCCTGTCTGCCTCTTTGTCTGGCCGTTTTGCTTTCTGCGTATATAACAAAGCGGCCGCTCCACGCCAACCTCATTATTTCGAGCTTATAGTCCCAGCGGCGTTCCACCTACCTTATCACCGAAATTGTACGACCGTATATAAGCTTAGTGAAACGTTTTGTATTATTTTTTTCTTGGGGGGAAGGGGGGGGGGGGGGGAGATGGTCCATGGCATTTGAAGAAAAATAAAAACCGTAGCGCAAAGCGAATAGTCCTGTGTTCTCGTGCCGTCCTTGTTCCTTTGGCGGTATACGTTTTTTTCTTTAATTCAAACGTATGTAATCGGCGAGCGATAAAGAACGAAATATCGCAGTCACGAAATCGTCTACACCAGGCAGCGAAAGTTTACGGGAAGTGGCATGCACTGCAAACCAAATGCGAATTTCTGCTTCTGTTAGTGCTTGGCGCTTCTTATCTAGCGGGTAACTGAGTTGGCCGAATTGGAGGCAACGGTCTCTGACGAAGTTGGAATATATAGCTTTTTCGAAAATTTCGCGCCCCAAAAACATTTGCTGCAGGGTGTATACACCAAGGAGAGGGAGAGAGAACAAAACTCTATTATAACCGCATAAAGGGGGGTTATGGCAAATGGCCGGGGCCCCTATTCCAGGGCTCCGCTGGCCCTTGCCATCATCTCTGCCCGTTGGACCAGCCAGAGCCGATCCTCAAAGGCCGAGCTGGACAGCAGTGCCTCCCATTGTACCTCTCTGTTGTTCATGTTGTGGTGTTCTTCATTGTGTAGTGTACACTCCCACGTGATGTGAAACAGAGTTGGCGTGGTCCCGCACCACGGACATATATCTATGTATGCTGTGGGGTAGAACACAGGTAGCCTGTGTAAGTTGGTGCATGTTGGTACAGTAATTTTCTAGAGTCTGCGTAGCACCTTAGATTCAGGGAGATTTAAAAAATATATATGCTGGAGTGGAAGCTGACGCAATGCCTTTCCGGCAGAGAGAGAGAGAGAGACACAACATTTATTGAAAAAAAAAAAAGTGGTTCATCGCGGGTGGGGCCCTTCTTCCAAGGCTCCACTGGCTATAGCGGCTCGGCGGGCCTGACCTAGGGTCGCCAGTTGGCTTCCCAGGGTCCGTTCAGCGAGTCGCGCCTCCCACGACCACGTTTGTATTGGGTGCGTATGTCCTGTGTCAACTGTGGCGGGTCGTTCTGGGCAGAGGTAGGTTAGAAGTGAAGCCAGCGCTCGAGCCACCCTTTATATCGAAAACACGCTGTATCCGGGAGCAGCCCGCTTAGCGGGTCAAGCGGTTTTGCTCTGTTACAGTAAGTGTTAGTGTAGTTATAGAATGAAAGATCGTTGTTCCCGACGACAGTGAATTATTGAGGTGAGTATTGGTGAATTAATCTCCACGAAAATTTGACATGGCCTGGCGCACATTGAGCAATATTTGTCCTGAAAAAAATCTGCCATATTAAACTTCTAAGACATGCGAAAAAAAACACTCCTTTCTTTTTTTTTTTTTTCGCTGAATGCTAATGTTTTATCGTGCCCCTGATAAGATGGCTGTCGCCATCTTAGTAGGGCCACGATAACACAAGATGTAGCTATATCCACCCTAATGATACCATTGAAGTCATATCCGCCGTGAGATTCATATTCTTCGTATCCGTTGCATCCACCCTAAGGTGGGGGGCCGCGGTAGCCATCTTAGGGTAGATACGGCTTGATTCTTAGGGCATAAAGTTCACTCCCGCAATTTTTAAAACCTCCCAAGCGCTCAACAGCCGCGACTTGCGCACTGCATGACATATATGTCACCGCTTTCATGCCATATATGTCACGCTTTCATGACATATATGTCACGCGACATACATGTCACGCTTGTCGACAAGTTGTTAGCACTCCATATATGGAATAATAATATCTGGGGTTTTACGTCCCAAAACCACGATATGATTATGAGAGACGCCGTAGGGGAGGGCTCCGGAAATTTTGACTATCTGGTGTTCTTTAACGTGCACTGACATCGCACAGTACACGGGCCTCTACCATTTCGCCTCCATCGAAATGCGACCGCCGCGGCCGGGATCGAACCCGCGACCTTCGGGTCAGCAGCCGAGCACCGTAGCCACTGTTCCACCGAGGCGGACCTCCATATATGGAGTGCTAACAACTTGTCGACAAGCGTCGTCACATATCGATGCGTCCATGCTCCGCATGTTTTCCAGCTCTCTGATTGGCTGGTGTGCAAACTGTCGCTCGCTCGCACAGCGGTTTTCCCAAACGCTATACGCTTGTCACGACCGTTGTAATTTATGAATTACACAGAAGTACAACAAAACAAAATCCACCGACCGTAGAGAAACGAATCGATCCTATGCTTGTGTCGTTGTCGATGCTTTATTTTTTTTATTTCTTTGTCATTGCTCTTTTTTGTTTGGTTCTTTGTTTCCTGTCTGGCTCCGCTAACGAGCGACAGCTGCAAAGCGACGCGGGATTTTGGTGTCGCGCCGATCGCACGTCATACATGAATCATCCGCGTTTACGGTGACACTCGGGCGTTCACATATATTATGTAACCGACGTGGGTCAGCTCGTTAACGTATTGCTTCTTTCCGTACTTACCATCCGTCGTAGTTCTAAACAAAAACTAAGCCTCTCAGCAGGCCCGTAGCCAGGAAATTTTTTTTTTTTGGGGGGGGGGGGGGGGGGGGGCACTCGTTGAAGGTCTTGCAAAATACCTATTTTCATTATTTTTTTTTCGGTTAAAACACCCCCCATCCATCCGAATTTCGGGGGGGGGGGGGCTAGGCATGCCCCCCCCCCCCTTCCCCCTGGCTACGGGCCTGCCCTTCAGTCAACCAGAAATGTGTAATGCCTGTTGCGTACACGGACCCAGCACTTCCACGGCGTAAGCAACCTCCGAGGTGGTCTTGTTATCGGTGCTCGACTGCGAGGTTGTGGGATCGAATCGCAGCCGCATTTCGATGGAGGCGAAATGCTACAGGCCCATTTACGTGTTTTATTTATTTATTCATATACTCTAAGGGCCCATGTGGGCATTACCAAGGGGGGGGGGGGGGGGGGGGTGTAGTTACAATACTGTAGGGTTATGTTCACAAAAGAAATATACACAGAACATGAAAAAAAAAGGAAAATTATAAAAGCACAAGAAGTCCGCATACAAATAATACATGGTAATGCAATGTAGCACGAGATGATTAAAATTTCCGGAGCCCTCCACCCCGGCGTTCCTGATAATCATACCGTGGTTCTGGGACGTCAAATCCCTACTACTATAGACTATTTTACCTAAGACATATGGGCGCCGCCATCTTGGGCTGTTAAGTCCTTGTTTTATTGTGTTTGTATCTTGCGATGTTAATTAATAAGGCCATGAAACATCGTATGCGCTAACTCAACCGTTTTCATATGTGTGGGTCTACCGTAACACTGTTAGTTTAGTTGTTAAAGATGCGAAACACAAAGGTTAACAGCCCAGCATGGCGGCACCCCAAACCTCCGCAAAATAGTCTATATATTATATCCCTCGGCATAATCAGTAAAGGGAGAGGGGGGGTCACCCTTCCCCAAAATTTTACGGTGTGCATGTCTCGGCGACAACTTTTCTTGGCCGCACTGCGGAAGCTACAGAACCGAAGCGCATGCCTGCTACCGCGCCAAGAAATAGTACTTAAGTTAACTGATAATGTTCTCATTGGCCTAGCTGAAATAAATGCTGCTTTATTTATTATGAGACTCAATTTTCAAACAGTTGCGCGAAGTCGTAGGTAAAGTACAGTTAGATTGTTCACTTTGCAATAATGCCTTCTTTTTCATTCCATTTCTTAGACAGAACCGGCTTTTTTTTTTTTTTTTTTTTTTTTTTTTTTTTTTAAGCACGCCTGCGTTTCCAATTCAAACATGGCGTCCATGACGTATGGTGGTTCAGTGCATGTGCGGCCACAAACGCGCTGTTTAAATTCTCCAAGAAAAATATACTCGTAGTACGACACTAAAATGTACACTGACCAATCGAAATGTCTCCCCCCATTCACATTCTTTCTTTCGGGTACATAATATTCTAAACGGGGAGGGGGGGGCACCCCTTCATCTGAAGGTGGTGCCCCCCCCCCCCCCTTCAGATGCAAATATATGGTCGAGGGTCAATTTGGGCTCTATATGCCATGGCAAAAAAGAAAGAAATCGAGGGGGGGGGGGGGGGGGGCACGGGTACAGTAGCTTACCCCCTGGCTACGCCACTGCGCTGTGCCATGATATCTATACCAGATCGACCGAAGCAATCTACTTGTGCGTTCATATCGATTCAGCCGGAGTAGAAAACCTTGCTTGAGAAAGCGGAAGAAACGAACAAGTCTTAACAGATCATCGACCTTCACGCTGAAAAACAAGAGAACAGAAAAAGAAAAAAAAAAGCCTTAAAGCGCGGCCAGCCAGACTACACGTGACGCCCTAAAGCGGTGCTTTACGCAATCAGATTAGATTCGAAAGCCAACAACAGAGACTCTGCGTACTCAAGGCCAGGCTAGTTTAAAGTATACGTCGATAGGAGTCTCTTCCTGTTTACGGCAGATCGCGCGCGCGCCTTATATGCATACGATATAATTCTAGTTTAACGTGGCGTGACCGCTTACGCATCGGTGCAGATCTTTTCACGATATGATCGAGAGCGGTTTGAGAAGTGCGCATCGCCATGCTGCCCCTCCGGGTGGCACGTGTGGTGACGCGCGCGGCGCGTCATCTGCGATTATCAGATAAGCATAGCTATAGGCCAAACGTATGCACGCATTCACGGCAACAGACCTGACGTATACTGTTTCGAGTGCAACACTCAAGGGAAGGACGTAGCATTGAAGATCGCGGTGTATCGTCCAACCGGACTGTTAGCCTGGTTAACCTATCTGCCTTTTTTATTATTTCTTCCCGGTAATGGCTGCTAAAGACTCCTGAATGTTGAATTCCAAGAGCTGTTGCCAACTGTACCCTCGCAAAGCCGGGGATCTGTATATTAGCCTTGGAAAGCCGGGTCATTGCAGTTAGGCGCTGCGCCGTGCTCCCGACCGGGCTGCAGAAATTAGGCGCATTTTCTTCTTCGAACCACAACCACCACCACCACCATTTCAGAACTGTAGCTTGTCAAAAAATATGAAAAAAACAGCGATATTGAACAGGAAGTACACAGTCGACCAAGAACGTTGACAGACCAGGGTAACTTGTTGCACGTAAAGGCAAAACAACAAACACACAAGAAAAATTGTGCGCGTTTCACAATTACACACTGTCACGTTGTATTATAGGGATACAATACAAATGTAGCGCAAGCAGAAGGAGGTGTCTTCACATGCTCATAGCTCCATCCAATTACGCTAGCTCATGTTAGTGACGTCAAAAGCTTCTGCACGGCCGAATTTCACTACAGATACAAGTAGGCGTCGCTGCATATATATATATATATATATATATATATATATATATATATATATATATATATATATATATATATATATATATATATATATATACCCTCGAACGTCCCGACAAATGTAATCAAATATTTTGAGTCCGTATACACAGCCAAAGACATATTTCAGTCAGAAACTAGAAACATTTACTGCTCAATGTGCCTCAATAGCTGAGAGAAATTACTTTAGCTTCGCGAAAACAAGCTGGCGCGGCTCTTACAAATGTTTAGAACAGGCGAACCACAGTTTTGTGGGCGGTCGTTTGTATGAACGCGACAGCGTTAAAGAGCGCGTGTCGCAGAAATTCCAGTGTCCGTGTCGTTGGTTGTGAGCGAAAAATCATCATTGCCCGTGACCGAAAAATCCCCATGGATGCGCATAATAAAGAATCATGTACCCGAGGTGGAACCTTTGGCGTTGGGAGCATGTGGTCTACCGCAGAGCCACGCGAATGCTTGGAACTGCACTGAACGAAAATCTCACGCTTCACAAACATACGCGTCCTGTGTAGTACAGGCGTCACTGTACGAGAGGTAATTGCCGATCTCGTATCGTAAAAATGCTTCCCAGCACGCTAGGTTGATAATTTCTGCTAGGTTGATGCCCTAATTCCTTGCGATATGACAATACTTCTTGTGGTCATTTCTGGGATTATTCTGTTGTGACTGAGCTTGCGCATAAGCTTTCGTGGTGGTAAGCTTTTCATAATACATGCCTTGCACCTACGTCACGGCCAGGAATTCTGGGATACCACTCCGCCATCATGGGGGGACACCCCGTCGCAGTGAAAGCACGAGAGCGTTTCTGCGATCGCTCGTCATGGGGCTGTGCGCTATATTTGGGTGCTCGAACCGCAGCAAAACGAAGAAGGGACGGGAGTCTTCGATCCCAACTCTCTTCCGCCTGCCAAAGGTCGTCCTCAATTAGTGCGACCGCACGAGAATGCAATGCGCGAAGCGGCGAAGTTTGTGGCCAGCACTTATCAGGCGCTCGGATCTCAGCATAGACCGTGCTGAAATCCGAGTTTGCGGCATCCACTTCGTGTCAGGTGAGCTCGAAAACCTTTCTTTGAAAATCGATATGCTGGGACACCCCGAAAGAAAGGAACAAATTGCATTTGTAGGCAAGCCATCGAAGCTGTGGGTCGAGACGAATGCCGATTGGGCACCGATGCTTCTGCTCGGACACGCCACGCATCGCGAAGACCGTGCGCGCTACGACCGCGTGAAAGCCCGGCGCCTACGAAAAGGTCAGTCTGGTGCGGCGGCTGCAGCAGTCGCGGAGTCGATCGGCGACACGTACAGTGGAAGGCTTTCGTCTGCCGGGCGGACGAAAACGATCCTGGCCAGCCCCCGCGAGAAGACGGACGGAAAGGTCGAGGAGTACACTAAGTAGTTCACGATATCCCCGTGCGTTACTTCAGGCAGCGAGAAGACGGACGTAAGGTCGAGGAGTACACTTAGTTCACGATATCCCCGTGCGTTACTTCAGGCAGCGTGTTGACGTCCGTCGTCGTGTCGGCGTGCGGTCGCAGCGTGTACGGATCGATGCCTTCGCACATTCGCACCTTTTCTTCGTATCGAATGCGCGCCGATCCAATTAAGTCACTGTAGTACGGCGACTTAACTGACCCTCCGCTTGCAGCGATCAGCCTTGCCCCAATAAAGTCTCTACAACTCCCAAAAAACTTCGATTCGACAAACATGTTGACAGCACGTTGTGGAGCGCGGCGACAGGAGGTCCCCCCAAGATGGTCGCCGCACCAACGGAGGGACGGTAGTGACGTCACGTGCAAGGCATGTATAAATATCAGTTGCATGTGAGCGTCTTTTCTGTCCTGCGTACTTCCTTTTCAACCGCTTCTGCGCTCTCATATATGCAAGGAACCGTATAGGTGTGTGAGACAACTATCACGGGCTTACCTTTACGTTGCGCCCTTGCGACGGAATGCCGACACACTAGTGAGCAAACTAGTGCGTTCCAGTGCCGTCGCCGATTAGCACATCCAATGGGTCAATCACTGGGAACAGAGAGTATGTCGGCACAACACCGCACTATAAAGTCGCACTGCCGAATCACACAACAGCTAAATAAACATCACGAACTGCGCGCACGCCACATCAACTTTCGCTCCCGCCATTAGTAGTGAGCGCGGCTTGGCTTGGCCTGGCTGCTAATCCATTGCAGTTTCGGTTTTAGAACAATACATGGTAGCCGCGGTACAGTAGCCGCTGACGTCACTCCGCTCATGGTGGCCCCGTAGCATGTCATGCACTCATGGTACATTGTGCTAGAACATTGTATACATGGAGCAAAATACGTGAAGAGAGCTGTTTGACGCAGCACTGCTAACACTGTTATAACAGTGGCGTATCCAAGGGGTGGCACATCCCCCCCCCCCCCCCCCCCCACGTTTTTTTTTTTCTTTTTTTTTCTTGTTTTTTTTTTTTTTGCCATGGCATAGAGAGCCCAAAATAACACTTGACCACATATGCTTGCCGGGCACCACTTCAGATGAAAAGGGTAACCCCCCCCCCCCCCCCCCCCAAAAAAAAAAAAATTTTTTTGCCTAAGCCCCTGCGTATAAGGATCACTTATATAAGGACATTTATTTGAGAACACTGCAGCTGGCAAGGTCAGGTATTATTTGCCATATGTTCGGAGCTCTTATGCCTTCGAGATGACGCTTGATTCGCGTTCGTGCTGCGACATAGCGATCGCCACCGAAGTGGTCTTGGTCCCTGGTTCGAATCCCAGACATGCACGAACTTTCTTACACTGAGACTCTTTTATTTCTGAGAAATATGTATGAATTTATCTTCCAGTTACAGACTACAAACTGGCGCTAATAATTATCTTCTTCTCTGTAATAACGTGAAATCGTTGTGGTCCAGTGTTAGTACACGCTAGTTATCTTGCGCTGAAGGATAGCACACTGTATAGTTCACCGTCGTCACTGGTTATCGCAGTAGCTCACTGTAGTGAAAGGTAGTTCGCTGTAGCTGTGCAGCGACGCATATTAATATCCAATAGAGCGCAATATCGGAACTTCCGGTTGGTGTGATACCATCATCATCATCAGCAGCAGCAGCAGCAGCCTGACTATGCCCACTGCAGGGCAAAGGCTTCTCCCGTGTTCCGCCAATCAACAACCCGGCGTTGTGCATGCTGTGGCCACGTTATACCCGCAAACTCCCTATATACAGCCTCATACAAAGTGGGTTCAACTTACATTGAGGACAACGCAGCGAGCAATGGAAAGGAACATGATAGGTGTAACCTTAAATGACAAGAAGAGAGCAGAGTGGGTCAGGGAACAAACTCGAAATCAAGAAGAAATGGGCATGTATAGTGCGTACAGCTGTTCATTAAGGGTGCAGACTGGATTCCAAGAGAAAGCAAACGCGCGAAGGGGAGACAAAGTCAGGTGGTGTGATATGCGGGAGAGTAAAGTGACCTGAGCAGATCGTCACGTGCGACGTCATTGGTAGAGCGGGATCTCGCTGTCGACAATGGCTCTGGCAGTAGCGATGCCGGCAAATAAGTGAGAACCGCAAAGCGGCAAGGCGGTTGTATACGATCAAACCACTGACATGGGCAAAAAGAAGGATACCTATGCAACGTCACGCAAGTAGCATTCCCTCTCATTCAAACTGTAGTGATGGTATGACGTCAAAGTGACGTTTCTGCAAAAGGTCACGTGGCTCTCCCGCATGTGACGGCGACCTGGATTTCGGTTATTGCAATGCAAACACGCTGTGCGGTGGTGTCAATAGCCAACGATCGAGGCACGATATGGTGGATAAGTGCCGAAAAGGCTGCATACGCTTGAACATGTATGTGCGTTGGTGCATTTATTGTCCGTGGATAACTTGCTGTCTAATTGAATAAAAACCAGCGGGAAACACGAAGCACAGAGAAAGAAAACGATGGGACATGTTGCCAGCCTGTCCCGTCGTTTCCTTTCTCTGTGCTTCGTGTTTCCCGCTGGTTTTCATGCAATTCGACGTGTACCAACTAGCCCCGGTCCATCGCCTTGGTATAACTTATTGTCCGCGGAGAAATCTTTTGTGACGTCATCATGACGTCATAACATGACGTCGACGCTCGTTCAAAGGTGGGCCGATCACGGAGGCAGTGCAAAACCAGGTGAGGAGCCTCCGATCTTGGAGGCAATGCAAAACCACGTTAGGTGCAAGAAAGCTTTCAGAGGGTGGCGGGGCAGGATCAACACATCCAGGACCGTAACTAGGGGGGGAGCTGAGGGGGTTCTGACACCCCGCGAAATTTTTTCATGCTTTAACTTTTCGGGTGATACTAAAGTTCACATCAACGCATTCACATCAACCATCAGTTGCCAAAGGTAGCCGTTCTACACATAAACAACCCCCCGAAAAAATTTCCTGGGTACGGCCCCGAACAGATCAGCTGAGAAGAAGATGGCTTTCACCAGGCCCGTAGCCAGGGGGAGGACTAGCCCCCCCCCCCCCCCCCACCCCAGATTCTTTTACCGAGAATAAAGAATGAAAATAGGGGGGTTTTCAAGGCCTTCAAAAAGTGCCCCCCCCCCCCCCCACCCGGAAAAAAATTCTAGGCTACGGGCCTGGCTTTCACCTTCGAATAGGCTAAGGTGATTGCATATGGGACCCTGTAAGTTTTCCTCTCTTGGTGACAAGCGCACGATGAGCATTTAACACACGCACGCAATCAAGCACGAAGGCTGCAAGCGGCTAACTAAATCGGTTGGCGTAATACGGGTGCAACCGCAAAACGTCATATAAGAGCTTTCCTTTCCCGAATGCCTGCATGCAGTCGTGAGCCGGAGAGCACCAGCTGTCGCGTGGCGTGACTGCATCGCGCCAACCATTTTCTACGGTGTGCCGCAGTCAAGCGGAAGGCATGCATTCACTTCCGTGCCTGCGCTACACACGAATCGCCCTCGTATTTCCGCGTATGCGAAGCAGGAAATGGTGGCGAAAGCTTCACTTCTTCGTTTTCACGCTCACGTCTAACGAGTTCGTCGTCTACGTCCGGTTACAGGTTGTTATCGCTGCTGTTTCTTTATTTTATTTTTTGGGATGGGTGGGAGCCTTGTGCCTTGTGTGCCGAGGCAGTTTCGCCAAACTGGCAGCAGTCCAAAAACTGGGCCACCGCCCTGACACGCGCGCAGCTCCAGCGAAGTGCAGTGCCGGCGACATTCACTCGGACTCGCTTGCCTTTTTTTTATATATATATATATGAAAAATATAGGAAGGTAGGCTACATAAGAGCCGGCTATCCCAACATCATGGCAGCAATATAGAAGATACATACAAAGATAAGAAAATAAAAACAATAAAAGAAGAAAAAATAATCAGAAGCACTATGTACATATATACAATATAGGACATGTAACGCATGACAGTCCATGGGGATAGTCCAGTTCATATAGCATGTTAAGATCACGGATAGAGTCCGTACAGATAATTTTATGTACTTGACTATGAGTTATGCACTTGCATCTTGACTACGATATGCTATAGATAGTTCACTAAATTTGTGTCCATTAAAAAAATCACGAAGAGCGCTCACTGCGCGCCTTTGTTTGTCGGGATGTGGCCACGCCTTCTCAAAACATTCAATCAGCTCACAATCTGAAATTACAATTTGAGTCGTTAAAGCGACACTAAAGTGAAACATTAAATCAGATTAGACGGATAAATGATTCTTTCAGAACTCTATGGTCATTAATTTCGCGATTATAGATTAATTATTAGAAGAGGAATTGAAGGTCAAATTATCATGTTTGAATTTCGCGCCTTATTTTTAGCACGGAAACGTCAATGTGACTTCACGAAATTCAAAGTTTTTTTTTTGGCATGTTTTGGCCACTTTGGTTCAACGAAATTTTCTGAAACTTGCAATAAATTAAGACGTTGCGTCCCTTAGAACGCAATATAAATGTTTTTTAGCGACAGACGATTGTGTAGGCCCCATAACAGACGTCGTCAAATATCTACGACGTTGCGGCGAGCTTGTGCTGTAACTTCGAGGTGGCGTTGGCACGGGTATTATCTTTCTGGGCGTTTTCTCGCTAAAGGAGCGTTTTCTAGCGGTAAGAGCGGGGCTTTCAGTATGGCAATATTCATAGGCGTACGCACAGGAAAGGGGGGGGGGGCGGGGGGGGGCAAAGCATACCCCATACGAATGGCATTTTGCGCAAAAGGACACACGAACACAAAAGGAAGAAACCACGAGACTAGCGCAGTCTCGTGGTTTCTTCCTTTCGTGTTCGTGTGTCCTTTTGCGCAAAATGCCATTCACAATGCAATACCAACTCACCCAACGCTCCATTCTTCTAATACCCCATACATTGACTTAATAAGAGAGTGGGGGGGGGGGGGGGGCACTGCGACGAAACCTCAACCCCCCACCCCCCTGAAGGGGAAGCCTGTGCACGCTTATGGTGATGCTGTAATCATCCAACAGTAAGAAAATGGTTTTTTATCTTCAATGTCCTAAAAAAGCTCGGCTATCCTCAACGGTCTCTTCGTGTGGCTCCCCAGGATACTAAACTACTGACTTTGTAAAACACTAATGCGGTACGGAACCCTCTTCATAAAAATGACACTCACAATATTGAGTCTGCACAGTCTAAAGAAGTTATTTATTTATTTATTTTACCCTCAGGGCCAAATGGCATCACAGAGAGGCGTGGGCTGTAACAAAAAAAATAATAATAATTAAACAAAAAGCAGTGAATACAGTTAGATCATATGAATAAATTTCGTATAGTACAATGTTAGCTAATGCATCACAGAACATGTGGTTAAAAATGATCGAATTGAAGAAATTTTTTGCTTGACATGACGGAATACTTATTTTGTGGCGGTATTCCGTAGATCTGACAGATATTGCACACCTTCCTCTAACCTTTCTAGTCTTAATTTGTCAAGACATCGTTACATTCATTGTCTGAGGTTTCTGCACTGTCTAATTATCTCGTCAAACTTATAATATTTGTTTATAAATGTTTATACAAATGTGTTAAGTTCACTGAACCTTTCCGTACTCGTAGCTCTCACACACTTAATCTTCCAACATTTCAAAAGCGCTAATGGGGCTGCAGCATGTAAAAAAAGAAAAAAGAAAAAAAAAAAAGACTCACAGGGTCTCTTACGCATCCGCCTCAGTCGACTCGAAGGCGAAAGCTGTCTTTTTCGTGTTCTTCTTTAAGTAGATGTGCGCCATCTTTTTCTTGTTCTTCTACAAGTTGATGTCTGTGGCGTGGCCAGGGGGTGGCTCACCGGGCGCGTGCCCCTTCCGGAATTTTTTTCTTTCATAGGATACAGAGCACAAAATGACATTCGACCACACTTGGGCCCGCCCCCTATCTCACTCCAGATCAAGGACGTGGCCCCACCGAAACAAATTTCTACCTACGCCACTGGTCGATGCATTGAACCTCCCGCGCACCGCCTGAAACCTTGCTGCAACCAACGCGGTTTTGCATTGCCTCCATGATCGGAGACAGTGTAAGCTTTTCTGCACCTCACCTTGATTTGTACTGCCTCCGTGATAGGCGCTCCTTTGACCAAGCAACAGGGGCGTAGTCAGAATTTTTTTTCGGAGGGATGGGGGGTGGGGTTCAACCATAGTTTATGTATATTCGTGCGTGCGTATGTATGTGTGCGTGCATATATACGCAAGGAAAACAAAATTTTCAGGAGCGTTTGCCCCCCCCCCCCCCCCCAGGGGCGTAGCCAGAAATTTTTTTCGGGGGGGCACCGCCTTCATTTCGGGGAAGGCACCTCCTTGAAATGGCCATTTTTCGCTATGTATGCCATGGCGAAAAAAATTTCGGGGGGGCACGTGCCCGGTGTGCCACCCCCCTGGCTACGCCACTGCCCCCCCCCCCCCCCCCCCCAGCTTCTCTGGCTACGCCCCTGCTAAGCAATGATGTCGTTTGATGACGTCACGTTATGTGAAGACACAGTGACGTCACAAATTTTGGTGATATTTGACATCGTGATGACTTCATATGCTGACGTCATCACGTGATGGTGACTGTTTGCATCACTCGTTCTGCCGCCGCCGACGCGCAACGCCGGTCAATTTTTGCGTTTGATCAGGCATTTAAGGCCTTCGCCTTAATAAAGATGTAGCGAAGCGGAAGCGCCCCTGTGTTTTCCGGGGTGCATTGAAGAGGATAGACGAAGACCCGCGAGTCGTCATTGAGAGCGATTCCACATTGTGCATCGCCCCAACCATGGCCGACTTCCCACGGAGTGAATTGCACGAGGTTGCACCGAGGAATTATCCCAACCAACCAACCGTGGTGCTGGCTATACCGATGGCTTGCCGCACTTATCCTAATGTATGGCTAACGAGAACAAACGCTGCTACGTTTTGGTGGGAATCACCAGCAGAACTAAAAAGAAAGCAGAAGGAAGCGAGACAAGAAAAAGAGACAGGGACAGGTTCCTTCTGCTTTCTTTTTAGTTCTGCTGGTATTCCCACCAAGACTCTACCAACTTGCCCAACAAGCCACCCTAATGAGCTGCTATGTTTGGTGGCAGCGGGCGCTCGGTTGGGGAAGCCTGTGACAATCGCGCTACGGGACGGCAGCGATAGCTGTCGGGCCACCTCCTGTGTTAATAAATCTGATGAGAAGGTATAACGGCTCTGAGGTAAACAAATGCAACTGCGGGTGCTCGAAAAACGTATACGATCGCCCAGAATATACGGTTATGAATGCGGTTGCGTGGTCGGTGCGAACACGAGCGGGTGTCGCGCTCGGAGCAGTCATTAGGTCAAGTCGATGGAAGGAACATACTTTATGTATACAGTATTTACATGTTTTCCGATCTCAGCGAACAGGACTCCGGCGCTGTTTAGTGCGCCGGATTAAATAACATGGTTGGGGTCCACCCCTTTTCGTCCTCTACACGCGGTGGCCAGGAGTCCAGCAATCCTGCACCACTGGCAGGTGCATAAGGAAGGTCACGCCTTCGCCTCTAAAGGTCAATATCCTGTCGACGACGTAGGGCCTCGAGGTGGGTGATGAACAGTAGAAACGTTTTTGACCGCGCTAGTTGGTGAAGATCCATAACGGCTTACAGCGCACACTGACACACGGACGAAGTAGAGATACACGAAGACAGCGCTTGTCTTCGTGTATCTCTACTTCGTCCGTGTGTCAGTGTGCGCTGTAAGCCGTTATGGGTGATGAACAGCTTTGATGATCCCTTTTGTGGGTCATCAGAGCTTTCCGACGTGCAACAAGCCCGCCGTAGCAACCTTTTGTGGAGCCGGCGGCTTGGTGACAGTACTTGTCGCACCTGAGCCTGACGAGAAGATCTGCACGGATTCGGCCAGGCGACACCTGCAGGCGCGCGGAGCTTTGTTGTTTCTCCGGTCCACCCCGCTCAGGAATGTTGCTTTGCACTCTCTGAGAAGCGTAGAACGACGACTGGAATCGGTGGTCGGGGACGGCAAGGTAGTGGCACAACAATACGTACATACACATGCACCTCACGCACGGTTGCAGAGGCATAGTGAGAATTTTTTATTTTTTATTTCTTTTGGGGGGGGGGGGGGAGGAAAGGGTTCAGCCATACCATAGTGGCCATACTTTGTGTATTCGTGCGTGTGTTTGTATGCGTGCGCGTATTATACACATGCAAAATTGAAAAAAAAAAAGATCGGGCAAGGGGGAGGGGGAGGGGTGAACGCTCCACCTTACTACGCCTGTGCACGGTTGGTTTTGACGCCACGGTCAGAGTTGAAAAGAACGTGGATGCATGGCGCTGGGAGTGTGATGGGGGTTGGAGGGTTCTAACCCTTCCCCTCCTCCCCCCCCCCCTCCCAGCGGAAAATTTTTAATTTTGCATGAGTATATATTCAACACGCAGGAACATATATAAAGGTTGGCTTATCCTCCCATTCTCTAAACTCCCCCTCCCCCCCTTCCAAAACAAAAAATTCTGGCTACCCTGCAGGTAGATGACATTCCTTTTCTCACCCTTTCGCTGTTAACACAAATCACAGTGGAGAGGGAGTTGACGTGTGGATCTCTGGACTGGTTCATTTACGTTTCGTAAACTACACAAGCAAACATGTCATTCACATTGGCAGAAAACGAAACAAGCCAGCCATACAGGTCTCACTCGCTTGTTTGTTGAGCGGGCGCCTTTCGTATCGTAAAAAAAAAAAAAAAAAAAAAAAAAAAAAAAAAAAAAAAAAAAAAAAGAAAGAAAGAAGAGATACAAAAATGTGCCGCAAAACGTAATAAAACCACAGCTGTGCTCTTTGACGATTAGGTCGTCAGTTTCGGTACGTCGAGCGTTTGTGTGTACTTGGTCTCGTGGTTTACGATAGAATTGCCTTCGGCACGACCGGGCACCGCTGCCCTGGATAACGGCGTTGTAAACAAGGTCAAACAGCCCTTTCGCGCTCGTTAGTCGGGTTGATTAAAACCGTATCGCATGCCGAAGCCCAACACAGATAGAGCTCCGCGGCTCCAACGGTTTCGAGGGCGTACGAAAGCAAGGCCTTTGTCATTGTTCCCAATCGGCCGCAAGCTCTCGTAATATGACGACAGTGGCGTAGGCAAAAAAGTCAGTTTCACCGCAGGGGTGAAGCAATGAATGCGATATCAACAAATTGTAATGTTATACGAAGTGAGGCTGGCAGCTAACTCTTTTGGATCCGATCTCACGCATCTCTAGAAAACGGTGGTTTAAGAGCGTACGGCCGCTCCAGGGACACTGCTCACCACATTCTCTTCGCGTTCAGAGCGCAGCACGTAGAAGGGTACACCGGCCCCCCGCTGTCGGCCGCCGAAAAGGGGAGATAACGCGCGCGCCCGCGACGACCGCGCTCGTAAAATCGAAGGTCGCTCGAGGGACCCCCCCCCCCCTCGCGTCTTTTCACGCTCACGAACGACAGGGCGGGACCGGTTATATATATACATATACGGGGGATGACGGCGGCGGCCAACGGCGACGCCGCCGTGGCCGCTGGCAGCCGAAAGTGTCCATATAATTGCTATCGCAATAAAATTTGTTTCTGGGAAGGGGGGGCGGGGAGGCACACCCACGATCCGACGTGGGGTCCGGATAGGTAAGTCTGATCGCGTGTCGTTTCGTGCTTTGTATCCCACGGCAGGAAAAAAATGGGGGGGGGGGGGGGGCAGGGCTTAAAGTCAGGGGGGGGGGGCTTCGATTTTTTTAGGTTGGGCTCGGCCTCCCCCTTGGCAGGTCAACTGTAGCACTGCTGCACCCATTTCAAAAGCGCTGGTGTTGATTTTTTTGGCAGTAGTGATGTGTACGGAGAAACTATAACTCATAACTCTAATATAGTTATTTGTGCTGGAGACAGTTGTCTTCATAGACACACGGATATATATATATATATATATATATATATATATATATATATATATATATATATATATATATATATATATATATCGACGTCCCTATGAGGACCCCCCCTCCAATGATGGGAGACTTTAAGCCCTAGGGGGGGGGGGGGGGTTGAGGGAGGAAGCACGGTCTTGCATGGTGTACCATTCCTGTCTGCGCCGCTGAATGATGTTCATTAACATCCTCCTGTTTCAGCAACTCTGCTTCGATAAGTCTGCTTACATTAATCAGGTGTTACTATATTACGTGTTTACTATATGACGTGTCACTATAACCAGTCAGCAAGTCTGCTATCTATCTATCTATCTATCTATCTATCTATCTATCTATCTATCTATCTATCTATCTATCTATCTATCTATCTATCTATCTATCTATCTATCTATCTATCTATCTATCTATCTATCTATCTATCTATCTATCTATCTATCTATCTATCTATCTATCTTCATGCAAGATTATATACACATTTATAATGTACTTTTGTCTACGCGTGGAACCCCTCCTGTTAATTACATGTTGGATTCCCTTTGTTGGAATCAACGCGCTTAGAATTTTTTTGGGTGGAATTTAGAGGCGCAGATGTGCACTTTCAAGGTTGTTAGCACTTGGTATTCTCCGATATTCATCAGGAAAGGCCAAATGCTGATTACAGCAGTTGGCCTTTTCTGATATTACCGCGCGAGAAAACTTCGCAAATGCTAAAAAAAAAACAAGAAAAAAAAAACAAGGAAGGAAGGAATAACTTTAAGCGCCCTTCTGCGTCTGATTTCGGCATTCTCCTGTTTTGCCAGTGCTTGACATTCGTTGCTATGCTTCACCTTACGTAGCCAGCCTGCGTGCTCCAAACTCCTCTGTTATTAATAAAGTTTTTCTCCTCCTCCTCCATAAGGATGAGATTACACGTCTCATTGTAGAAACTGAGCAAAAAAGACGCACTCGGTTATAAATAGATCAGCATGCCGTCCATACTAATGTCAACCAAAGGGTTAGGATTTACTGCGTAAAACGCTCGCAATATGTTATGGTGTGTTTGTGATGCCGCTTAAAAGTGTGAATTCCTTCGCGCATGTTTCTTCGTGCAACCACGTCATCTGCATTCGCTGTTGTGTTTGTGGCATCATGTGGTGGCAATAATAATTGTCGGGGTTCAACGTCCCAAACTTGCAATATGATTACGGTGGACACCGTAGTGGAGGCTCCGGAAATTTCAACCACCTGGGCTTCTTTAACGTGCACCTAAATCTAAGCACACGGGCCTCAAGTCCTCATTTGCCGAGTGCATGAGTGCCGAGAAAGCCAGACTCTCCCCACACGCACCTCTACTACTCTCACCTCTTCCCACAAGCGGCAGAAGTAATTAGCACGAGAAAGTGGCCGGGAACAGCTGCTTTACAATACGAAGCTTCCGCAGCTGCTAGGGGGGCCACGAGAGTTACAATCTTGCGAGGAAAGCGACTACTTCCCTTTCCATAAACAGCCAACCGCGGCGTTCGCTGAAAGCGATTTTCTCCAAAAGCGATCATTTCAGAATAAGCCCCAAGCTCTCGCCCTAGCTTCCCGCTTGAAAGATTCGTCATTAGGTCACCTTTCGACCCCCCCCACTCCCCTATTCCCGCAGTCCAACTCCTTGTGCAGCAAAACGCCGGCTTAGCGCGGCTGGGTGCCCACAAAACTCTTTACGAGAAGACAAACTCGGGAAAACAAACGACCGCGCGGATTGACGCTGGCGCGTGCGGAACTTGAACGACGTCGTCGCTAAAGCCGACAATCGAATGGTGGGCGGAGTCTCTATTTACACTCTCGCTTCCTCTCTACAAGTTCAACGACTTCCGGTCCCGACACGGACGCCCCAGGTCGCGGGGGGACCGGGTTTTTTACAACAGGCTCAGGCGGCCCGCATAAATCTTCCAGGAACTGAACGCGGGGGGAGGAAAAAGGGAGCAGCTAAAACGCGAAGCTATGCGGCAGCGGCGAACGCCAAAAGGCACACACACACACCCGCCGCACCCCACTCTCGTTTGGTTGTGCTTGTCCCCCTTCCTGCAAAACCACGCGGCGACCTTCGTGGGTTCCACGCGCCCGTATTCTTTCTTGGACCGGCGCCGAGTTCCTGGCGTACCGCTTTCTTTTCAGACGCCCGGCGTGCAGTCGAAAAGCACAGCGTGTGACACGACGGGGCTGCAATGCCAGGCAATGCGCGCTCCGCGCGCGTTCAGGTGAATCCGTGGGGCGTGTTCATAGAGAAAACGCGAAGAGGCGGCAACGTGGTGCCCGGGCGTGAAAAATGGCGCCACAACTACAGTGAACTGTAGAATGTACCGCGTCGCGCCTATCTTTGGCCCCAGCTGTGGCATGTCGTTGTCTCCCTATCGCTAACTATCTGCACCCGTTTGGTACTTGTCCTCCAGTGATAGTCATCACCTCGTATCTCGCGCGTGTTTTCCTTGATTCAGCGCTGGGCTCATGAGTGTTGACGCGGTCGCTGACGACATTGAAGAGTAGTTCCCCAGAGGCGCAAGAAAACTCCTGTAACCATCTCGAGCCCAGGTGATCCACTTCTCTCCTTCCTTCCGCTTTGACTAATTTTCATATAACATTCAGGGTTAATACACTTTAACCGAGAGGTTGCTTGTTTGGCAGTCCGCGGAATTCTCGGAAATCTGCGTCCATGCAGCGCTTAATCTTTATAAGCATGGCTTCGCAACCCAAATTAAAATAAAATAAAAATAAATTAAAATGAAAGTTTGCTTGATTGATTGGTGTTGGTGTAAATACTGAATACCAAGCGCACTTTCCGTTCACGCCCCTTCTGACGCACAGAAGAGCATTTCTCAACCGAGTAGCTGCACTGTCGCCATCCCCAGCATGGAAACATACATGCCGGACACTTTTCACCCCCGCACTTGCCCTCCCACTCCTTTCGAAATTTCGGCGTACCTAGAATAAAGCCGTAGCCCATTCGACAACACCCCCCTGGAACCAAATTCTTGGCATGCGGGGTCTTCTCCTGTTCCCAGAACTTCAATTTGTTCCGCTAGCATCTCAACAGCATAATAGTAGAGCCTAATACGAAAGGAAAACACTGGGCATACCACAAGAGCTTTCAGACGGAGGGATAATGCCCCAGAACTTGTGCGACGTCGCAAAGCCCTTGTGGCCAAAGAAAGTTTTAATCCTACAGTCATTTTGTGTCAAATAAACCACCATCTACTACTTCTCCCACCAACGAACTCCGCCATGCCAAACGAAATTCCTCGCTCAATCGTACCGCGCCGTTGCTAGGGGGTAGTCGAGGTTCCAGCGCACCAGCCAATCGGGAGGATAAGAAGCTGATTCGTGTGAGAGAGCTAGAGCCTATGCTGCGTCACTGACCATTGCAAATGCATTTTTTTTCTGCAAATATGTAGAGGGTTCATTACGCATACGCCCCGCAGTTGCCGTTCTCTGATGGCACACGCTGGGATACACTTCTTACTAGCTTTATGTAGTGCGTTGTGAAGAGGAAACCAAGAAACTTCAAAGCAAGGTAAGTTGCTGCAACCCTTTAACTCCCCAAGTTCACGGTTTGTTTAAACGTGCGAAAGTTCGCGCCATTTCTTGTACCTGTCACCCTCTCTCTCTCCATAATTATCTTTCAGGAAGCGCTGACGCAAGTGACGCGCCACGAACGCCTATTTACAGACTTTTTCTTTGTATTTGTTCGGCCGCTTCTCTTATTTGCATGCGCGTGTCGAAATAGGTCGTCGTCAACAGCCGCGGGAGCAACCGATGCGACGCGCGCCTCTCCGGCGATAGATGTCGCGACGGGCAGCGACAGCGGCGTTGCGCTGGCAGCGCTGGTTGCGCGCAGCGCGCGCGCTAGCAAAGCGCGCGTTTCTTGCGTGCGCAAGCGAGTGAGCGTGTGTGCCCGTGCGCGAGTGTGCCGCTCGGCGGCGAGCGAAACCAGCGGAGCGCGTTGACGTAAGGAGGCGTCTGCTACTGCGTGCAAAACCCCGCGTTCCGGGGCCTGTCGATACGTAGGACTATCGGAGCCGAGCTCCAGAAGACAACAATGCCGTCCCCGGAGGCGTCGATGAGACGCGGCGGGTTACAGCGATCTCAACACTGCAACCGGTTTGGTTTGCACGACGGCGGACTCAGCGCTCTCGTCGAAGCGGGCCCGTGGGACGAGCGGCGTCCATTCACGGCGCGTACGCGCGCCCTACGGTGCCGGGGTTAGTCGGACGTTGTCGCCACCGTTGCTGCAGCCTCCCGTCCCGATCCTGCTAGCCCGGGCCTCCTGCTGCTCTTGCATCGATCGTTCAAATAGGTGGCGGTAAGCGGATAGACGCGCGCTGGAAATCCCTATTTCTCTCGGCGCGCGAGGTGTCAGCGCCGAGCTTCGCGCGCCCGCACGCTCGTTTCACGCTGCATTGTAACCAAAACGCACCCCTCACGGCCGGTTGCCACTTTGTTCCAGGCGCAGCCGGGATCCGATGGAGGCGAGCTCGGGAAAACGCGCGGCGTCTCTCCGTGATCGATTCGCTCAGCGCTGCTGCCCGGACAAGTCGTACTCGAAGGCCAAGAAACGTCTCGCATTGCCGGATACAACGGACGCGGCAGATCTGAGAACTCTGCTTTTGTGAAAGGCGAGTAGTGAAGACCAGCGAAGGAAAGTGTTTCTTTGTGCTTCAAGTTGGTGGTGTGGTGTGTCTCCTTCCCTCCGTGTACTGCTACTCCGGCGCCTGTGGTTCTATCATGACAGTTCGGCGTTGCGTCCCAGCGTCCGTCGTCAGCTGCTGTGTCGTGCTCGCGGTTCTCGTGTTCGTGCCGCGCGCCGAAGCCGCAGAAGTGTTCCGCGACTGCGGAGGCGTGCTGCGCGGACCGAGGGGCGTCATAAGCACTCCGGGTTTTCCACGCCCTTACCCTGTGCCCATCGCGTGCCGATGGGTGCTCGAAGCGGCACCGAGGCAGCGAGTGGCGCTGTATTTGACGCAGTTTTACATGCGCGAGGGTGTGACCGTGTCGGAATACCTGTTCTACTCGGACGAGCAGCTCAACATGGGCGGAACGCTGATCGGCTCCATCACGTCCGAGTCCGAGCCCACGCATGTGCTGAGCAACAAGCCCGTCATGGTCATCGACTTTCAGGTGATTAACCCCGGTTTTTTTTTTTTTTCTTACAATGTCTCCGCGACCTGAAGTGGTCAATGGCATTCAGAGTGATTGATCCCGCCATCTGAAGTGGTGAGTGGCATTGAGGGTGATTGATCGACCCGAATTTTTCGCGTGGAAATTTTTTTACGTTTCACACTGTGCGCGATGTAGTTGTATAGTTGCGTTTTCCGCTACCCCGAACTCGCGTGCTTGCGATCCGCGGTTGCATCGGTTGCATGACTCCCTGTCTCAGTTTAGTAAAGCATTCGCTTCCCATGTATTTCTTTCCGGATCTGCGTTACTGCTCTGAAGCATTTCATTTTCGCGCGAATATTTATTTTTCGCGAAAGGAGCAGTATTCTAAGTTACCTGCGATTTTGCAGAGAACTCTGGCGTTCAGCGCAGGGCACATATACTTTTTTTATAATGAAATGTTTATCTATTCTTTCGGACGATAGACGTATTTCGCCTTATAATAGAGATGTGAATCAAATCTCCCCGACTGTTCTCACAATAATGAATTGGCAGTACTTACGGGAGAATTATTTCCCGCAGCTGGTGACGAATGAATGTAAAAGTGTGTGCGTAACGTGCGTGATTTATTGCAATCTACAACTTAGGTGTAAAACAGAACATAATAAGCCACTAGTACACGATGTCAGAGATAGAGATATACATTATTTACATTGAATCTACAGGAAATTATTTATGAGCCATACTTAAAGCTTCTCTTTAATTATGAGAGCAAGCTATGCGAAGTAAGTCGGATCAGGAAGTGCCATAGAGACAGTTACCTGCGGAAATTGTTTGATTAATTCTATATACTACGATGTTTTACATATGTACACAAGGACGTAGCCAAAAAAATTTTTTTTTTTTTTTTTTTTTTTTTTTTTTTTTTTTGGGGGGGGGGGGGGGGGGCACCTCCTTGAAATGGTCATTTTTCGCCTCTGTATGCCAATGACGAAAAAAATTTTTAGGGGGGGGGGGGGGGCACGGGCCCGGTGCCACCCCCTGGCTACGCCACTGTATGTACAGTACAGCAAGGCACCTCGCACTCAATGAATAAGTTTTCATGTGCAAAGAAAGTACCCCATTTTCTGCAGGACATTTTCATACACCGAATTTTATGGTCATAAACATGGAATGATTTGTGGAGAATGTCATGTTAATTAGATAAACACACACATGCGAAGGTAATCTATGCACCAGCTTGCAATAGTGATCGTTCGCTTGTGCAGTAGAAAACAAATGCAGGTGCTGAAATGGTTTATTAGAGCACATTAATCAACAAATGTTCAGTTTTGTTGCCGGTAGTTTAATTTTTAAAGTTTTAATCGCACAGTATGTGCAGTGTGACTTTCAGTTTTGCTGCTGTTTCTTTTGAAGCATTGATATCTTTGAACTTTGGATCCATGCAAAAACGAGAGCTTCAGCAAGACAGCCAAGTTTTGTGACGATTCTGCAAAACATATGCGCTCATGTGTCGCAGCTCTTCACTTGCAGTTGGTTATTTTGAGCAGGTACAATGTTATTGTCGCTGTCGGAATTCTTGCACGTGTCGCGTCAAAACATCAATCACTGTGTCTGCTCATTTAGCATTAGGTGTTGTGACTGAACGACCATGAGGCGCGTTTCTTCATTCATCTGCATTCATTCCTTGCATCCGTCAAGTCCTTCATATAGCTGCGAAAGTCTCTCTCATAGGATGTGAAAATGTCATTGACTGGCTGTTTGTGATATTGGAAATGTCTCCAGAAGGTTAGATGGGCAGGCTTGCAATTAAGGCTATCGTCAAGGGACCTTTATCTACTGAAACGTGTGCAATGTTATTGTCAGGATGGGTTAGCTGTTTTTCTTTAACCTCCAACAAGTTAATTTGATGTTCTTTTTTATTTGAAGTCACATTGTCATTGCTTTGACACATTGTCGCGGCTCCTCTGCATTGCATAATGCCTTAACGTAAAACGATCTGAAAAAAGTTGGCAATGTGTCATTTCCTTTTTGACATCATGCCATGGGGCAAAACATGCTTGCCATATTTTGAATACTGGTCACTGTTGAGGGTGTAGCAGAAAAATATGTCACAAGTGAGGGGACATTATAAAAAAAAATGCCACAATTAATTAGCATAGCTCATCGCTGCAATTAGAAGGGGGTACATGCAGCAGACGAAGAAAAACTTAAAAACCTGCTTTCAAAAGTATGGTGCCGGCGTGGACGTGGCCCGCCTCAGTCTGAAAAGACCGGGCTTCAGGACTGTTCTTAATAAACTTTTGTGAATTAATTAACAGCTGAACCTTGCAAAAACTGTCAAGATAACAAAGGTGCATCAGAAAACCACACTGACCTTATGGTGAACTAAAAGTTCATATTTCTAAACAATAGCACTTGTACTATTATTTAGAAATAAACAAGTTACAGCTAACATTTCCAACATATAGAAACACATTTGGAATTCGTTCTTTTTATGTCAAGTGCAGTGTTCTTTAAAACAGTGGAGAATATTTATTCTTCATTCATATGACTTTGCTGCACATTTATTAAAAAGATGACGTGTGAAAGGAGAATGAAGAAACAGAATTTAGTCAGGTGTAGATATGTGCGTCAGTACTCCAGGCTTTGTTGCTTAGACTGAACACAAACAAGGTGCTGAACAGATGAAAAAACTGATGCCCTTTTACAGCGCAGCACAGTTGTCACGCCAGCTAATGTTAAAAGCAATAGTCCGCTACAGTGCTGTGTGTTGCTGTGTAAAAAATAATTTTTTTTTTTCTTTTTCATATCCATATGTTTGTCATTTATTGCCTGCTGTTGGTGACAAATAGCTTTTGCTGTGCAGCTGTTGTTATTCTTTGCAGTTTTGAGTAACATTTGCTGCCTCATCTGCTCTTTTGTCTGCAATGAAAACCTACTATGTCATTTGGAGAAATAGTTGGAACAGGATACACTTGTCTTTGTTTTTTTCATCAAGTGAGCGTCAGAAACCTTTGAATCATAGGACAAGGATATGTACTTACAAGCATTGGAGTACTCTAAAGTATTCTTATTATTATTAAACATTATTATTGTACACATATTTAAAGGAGCCTTGCAACAATTTTCTAACTAATCGTCGAATGGTTTTATTGAAAGTCTATTGCATCACGAATCGACTTCCGCAAGAATTTTTAGAAACCGTTAAGTACGAGTGGAGTTACAGGGATTAGTTGCACACTTCAAGCGCTTTCTTTCTCCTTTCATACTGGCATGCCCGCCAAAAGCTACGCAGGGGTGGGGATTACAAGGGGACAAGGAATTGTGTCCCTTCGTCTGCGCACGTCATGGCCTTGAGCACTTTCTTTTGTTTTTTGTTTCTGTTTTCATTCAAACACACAGCTTACTTTCAGTGTGATTGCAACAGAACACGAGGGCACGTGGCGGCATCCCATGGCGGCCACGGTAACTATACTGCTCATGACGCTCAAATCAGCCAATGGCTGTGGACTTCAGGTTTATGGTGCTGTCATTTGGGTTTGCGTCATTTGTCGAGAGAAGAGGAAACGATTTCTGGCTGACTTCGAGAATTAATTGTAAATTCCAGGCTGCACGCTGTGCTATAATGTTTCGCTGAGCAGTTTGCAAGGACCCTTCACAGCATTGCTGGAGGAGGCACTCAAACTTCTTTAATGGCTTTTCAGAATGAAATATTCTGCTTACAAAATATCCTTGCTCTTTTGGAATCAATCGCTGCAGGTTTAACCGTTACCTATGGGGAACTTTCAGTTGTGCCATAAAAAACTGGGTCGAGAAGAATCGGTTGTCAGTCCTGTTAAAGCTGTTATTGATGCAGGTTCGTGAGCCGGGCAACATCCACCACCGGGTGCTGGACTTGTTCCTGGATGTGTACGGCTTCAACCTGACGTATGAAATGCTCGAGGCCAACGAGAGCATGCGCGCCGACCCTTGCCTTGAGCATCACTGCTCCTTCACGGGTGTGTGCCTGGCCGCAGCCGACTGGAGCCGCTATGGCTGTGCCTGCCTTGGCGACTTCTACGGCGACGAGTGCCAGTTCTCACCGCGCTGCGGTCCCGACAGCGCCGCCCGATCCTCCTCCTCCCTGTGTTACAACGGCGGCACGTGCCGGTCAGTATATGCTGTTGTTATAGTTAAACCTTTCAGACACCACTTCTAATAATAGTAATAATAATAATAATAATAGTAACGGAGAATGGGCGATTGATCGAGGGACCCGTTTTTATTCTTCAGGCCCATTTTTAGCTTTGGTTGAAGTGTTTTATACTCCATAATGCATTCTTTGTTTCCATGCGATACGTTAATATTGTTAGCATCTAAAGCAGCTGCTTGAAACGAAAAAGAACGTCTTTATTCGGCATAGCACCAGGTTTGTTACTGAAGTGCAGCTGTGAATTCTTGTATACTGAAGCGCGCAAAGAAGGTGAGGTGAAAGCATTTTTTTTAATCGTAACTTTCATAAAACAAAGTAAAGTTCTTTCTCTTTTTTTATCTAGTTTGAACTTGCCTGTATGTTCGCAAGTTGTTTCATTCAAGTGCCAAGTAAGTTGTTCTAACATAACTTCATTTGCCTTTGTACAAGCATTACTTCTTTTCACATTTAAAAAAGTGAAATGTTTCAAGACAAATAAAACAATAGCACGTGCACATATGCACAGAGCAGCCTGCATGCATGCATTTTTGAAGCCTCCTCTGTTCCGAACAATAGTTTATGCCTTCTATCTGCCACATCTACCTTCTATGACTTATTGAATAAAAAACTACTCTTTTGTAGTAGTTTTGTGCCGTCCATTATTAGGCGACAAAAGCTCTGCAACCTCGTTTATTCAGGTTGCGTCTCGTTCATCCGTGAAAGGTAAATATGAAAATATACAAGTTTTTTTGGGTAGGAAAAAACAATGCAAGGGCATAAACCGACGTGGCCGCTCCGGCATTGTATATTGTGTGTCAGTAACCTTGTTTCCTTGGAAGCAGCTGCCCACCATCTGGGTCGCAATTGAGAATACATGTACCTGCAGTTGTTCCTTTGCATCACAACCGGCAGTGTTTTGTCCTTCTAAGCAGCTTAATGAATTCATGCTGCCCTTTTATTGCTTTATCTTGACTTCAAAGGATACTGACCAAAAATGAGAAAAACTGACGATAATATTAAAATTCTACTTGGAAGATGCGACTGTCCCGATAAACAAGAGTTCATTTCATGTATTTTTTAACAGTTGGCTTTATTTTTGGTGGATTATCAGCATGCGGCGGCTGCACGCAAGTGTGTGAGCCGGGACATCACATTTACCGAGGGGCATGCAGTGTGCACGTGGTCCTGTCCTCCTCTTCCCTTTCTCCACCTCTCCTTTCATCCAACTCTCCCCCTTCCACAAAAGCACTGATGCTTTACCCCAGCCGGAGCATTGCCGATGCTGTTGGTAGTGGTTCTGGGAACCGTAGGGGAGCTGAGCGAGTTGAGAGACACGGGCGACGGCTGGCATTGTTGGCATGCCCGTTTCTGGTGTATGTAATGTCGCCTCCTCTAGTTCACGGCGCGGCCGCTAGGCGCAGCAGTTTGTGAAAAACGAAATAAATTAATTATTTTTCTCTAGTTTCTGCTTGAAATGAAGGTTGTGTCTATCGATTTCAGCGCCAAATCTTTTAATTCAGTTGAAAATCTTCTCAGCAAAAATTTTGTTCAGTATCCATTTAAGCTCAGATACAATGCTTCCAATTAAATGCCTTTTTTATTTTATCCTTCTTTTTGTTCTCGAATACTTGAAAAAGGCATTCCTACTTGTGCAAGGTCACATGTTGATTTTAGAGCTTGTTTTTTTATCAATGGTGCCTCATAATCACCATGTTATTTAAGTATTGTTTAAGATTAGCTGTTTACGACTGTATGTCAGCTTGTGTTATGTACGCGCAGCAGTCACATTGATAAGTGACGGCTGGGAGATATGACTAACTTTTTCACAGCTTCTCGTGCATACGAAAGTGGGGCTTTTAAAGGCAGGACTGATAATGATTGTGCAATGTGTGCTGTTGTCTCCATGCAAACAACCCTTTCCGTGTCTCGCGACCCGTGGCCTCCCTATCAGCTGGCTGCACTCTGAGAGCGCTTAGTATCGGGTTTCCGTGGCGCGGGAGATAACACCGGAAAATGCCAGCCAGCCAGTAGCTCGAGCACTTATTGTGTGGCTGCCTGTGTTAAGGGATTGTGCCTGTACAACCTTTTGTCAGCTTTATTACATTAAGGCATTTCTTGCCTACAATGTTTGTTCTTAGACACACAATAGGGCTATCTTATCCCGAACATTGTGTCACATGAACAGTGACTGTCACGAGAGTTGCCAGCAGTTGTCACGGTGGTGTGATGAGACTTGTCACGTGGCAGTACATCATGTTGCAAACATTGTGTCATCGGAATAGTGGTTGTCATATGTCATGTCATGAGCATCATTTCCTGGAAACAGCAAACACCCCCGCATGTCAATGAATATGCACGAATATTTTGGCACAGGGAGGGCTGAACGTCAAGAGGCATGACATTCATGGTATTGCAGCATGGCAACACGAGTGTTCACAATCACCGTGTCATGTCACAAGCATTGTCATGGGAACAGTGATTATTATGTGATGTCATGAACATTGTGTCAAGAGAACAAACACCACATGTCATGAAACCTGAAAATGGTAACATGAATGTCATGACACATGATTAGTCTGTCGTGTCACAAGCATTGTCATGGTAACAGTGATTATAATGTCATGTCATGAACGTTGTGTCATGAGAACAAACACCTCACGTCATGAATATTCACAAATATTTTGCCGCGGGGAGCACTGAATGCCAAGACAAGATTTTTCATGAAACTTTGTAACAGTAACAAGAATGTCATGGCTCATGATAAGTCTGTCAAGTCGCAGCTTATTGTGTCGAGGTTATAGTGGATCTTGTGAGACACAAAAGATAGTCTCAAAGAAAATGCTTTAAGCAGAAAACTAGTGTGCCCGAACAGACTATTCCAGTCATGGCAGTTCTGAGTATGGTATGCCAGGATACTTTTGGCTATTTAAAGTTCTTACACTTAGTGGCCTGTGCTTAGTGGATCGTGTACATCACATTAGATATTCTAGTGCAAAGGAATATGCTCAGTTATCCTCTTGCAGTTTGTTATTACAGAGAGATGCACTTATTGTTCATCCTTTTGCACGTTAAAAAGCTGCTTTGCTTCCCAGTTCTATCAGCTTCTTTTTTTGAAATTCTGATGGGCATGCAAACACCCGCTTGCAAAATGTTTTATATATTATTCCAAGCCCATGGAGAAAACCGTACCTGCATTCAAGAAGGTTCGTTATGTTCTTATTGCCTGTTTTTGTTATATATATGTGAAGTTAATTATAAAGGAAGAGGGAAGCTATAGGATAGAAATTTTTTTCTTTGTATGAACATGTAACGTGGCAAATGAATTCACAGAAGCACTGCGTGCCTTCTGTACTTTGGGAAATCACTGACCTACAGTTTGGTGTGACTTAAATATTTATGAAGGTATCGCTATGGCAGTCAGAACAATACACTTAGACTCTTCACGTGATTTTCTCAGTTGTTGTAGAACAATAAGATAGTGGGACAAGAAATAAATAATTCTTGTAAACAGACTACTGCCAAACATTTGCGGTGCTTTGTGAGAATTTCAATTCAGTATAACTTTATCTCGGCTTTATGTATGTTTCCGGCACATTGTTGTGCTGGAAACTCTTCCCTTTTTTTTTGTTTGTGCCCCTTGTCTTTGAACACATGATATATTGAACTTTTGTGACCTTCTATTGTGTGTGCTGTGGCCTATTCTATTGGAGCACTTGTTTGTGTCCAACGCCGACTCTCGAGAAAGGTTTTATTTTTAACGAAAGTAATTTCGACGTTTTTGCCAAACGAGGCTGGAGCATAGAAAGGGCAGCGCTGCACACAAATGAGAGTACGCTAACCTACGTGCCATGGCTGAGCTGTGTAAGAGCGAGGATTAAGGGGGGAAGCGGGGGGGGATTAAGCGGTAAGAGAAAAGCCTGCGAGGGATTAGAGCTAGATAAGCCAGATTAGCCATATGTTCCTACTTAGCCTCATTCAGTTCTTGCTGCTGAAAGAGAAAAACAAATTATTCATTGCAGTTATGTAAGATCCCAACGAAAATAATGATTGCTGCAGCCCCTAACCTGTGCTGCATGGTATTTTTAAAAAGATCTATTCTAATATTGAACAAAAAATGATGTTTTTTGCATGAGACCTTCGGAGCATGCTGTTATGTCGTAGCTATGAGATGTTGTGCAAGCATGCTGTTAACATCGGGGTGGCTGGCCTGCAGTCTTTCATTTTATAATCCAGAGAAACGTGTCAGTGAGGAACACATTGGTAGTGCCATTAGCACAATGTAAACTAGCTGTCAGTTTTTTATAACCGATAAAATTCATCAGTGTGGAACCCATTGGTGCTATGCCGTATCCTCGTTAATGTAAAAGTTTTTTGCAAGAGCAAATAGGGCAAATTTCCCTGGGCATTATGTGCTTCATTATACTGTGTACCATAATTAGAAGCAACAGGTACATTGTCAGTTGCAAGTTGAATTATTTTTTGCATGAATCAACTCAAGGATATGTACTCAAGGCTGCCCACTACAGTGACGTAGTTCCTCTGGCACTCTGCTGCTAAAAACGAGGTTAGGGGTTTGGTTCCTGGTCACCAGGGCTGCATTCTGACGAGAAAAACTCCAGAAACGTCTATGTGTCAAGCATTCAGTGTAGTTTGAAAAGTCCCAATGGTCAGCATTTGAAGTATGCGCTAAATATCTGCCCTGTCCATGCATCATCCCATATTGGCTCGCATATAACCCGCCACTGCATTGGCAAACCATGAGAGGAAAAAACAAACAAAAAAACAGCCGCATATTGCCATGAGGCCTCCTTTCTTGCATTACCTTGAAGCAGTGCTGTGAAGCCACCTTATGCATCGAAATTGGCGTACTATGTACTTAAACGCCGATTTCGATGTGCAAGGTGGCTTCACAGCACTGCTTCAAGGTAATGCAAGAAAGGTGGCCTCATGGCAATATACGGCTTTTTTTTTGTTTTTGTTCTTTCCTCTCATAGTTTGACAATGCAGTAGCGGGTTATATGCGAGCAAATATGGTATGATGCATGGACTGGATAGATATTTAGCACTTCGACTTTAGGCCCCGAATCTTCTGTATATTTTGTGTGGGGTATGTGCGAGAAAATATGACGATCGTATCTTCTGTGCCGTACACATTGTTCACCATTCATCACTGTGTGGTGGCACTTGGTTACTGCTTGCTTTGTTGGCAGTGTTCATTCTTCGATTATTATTATTTACTTTTTTTCATTTCACTCTTTATGAGTAAGGCATGTACTCAGCTGTATCAATGTTATGCTGTTGTTGCAGGTATTACATAGGAAGCAAGACTCAGACATGCATTTGTCCTCCCGAGTACAAAGGCAGTCGATGCGAATACCTGGTGCGCCCAGAACAAGTTTTAGGTGAGCATGAAAGATACTTGTCATATGCAGTGCCGCAGGCTTGTTAAAATATGCTTACATGACAAGAATAATAAAAGTTTCAGCTTGTCCACATTACAGCATTAGCATCCACAGCCACCACAGTTCCACAGTGACCACGACCTGAAATGGTAATGCAGTACATTAAAAAGCCGACTTATACATTTGTGCTCGTTTCTCTTCTGGTGCTTATGCTCTGAAATGTTAGTCTCAGTTCATGTTTATTTGGCACAATTTTGTTATGAAATGTTACATTTTCCCGGATCTTGCATATTCTGTGGTCCCCTAAGAAACTCAACTAGAGGGTTCTGCTGTATGCAAACAGTGCTAGCAGCATCATGTGTCGCAGTGATTTCTTATTGCTCAGTGCTCTTTTTACATACTAGGAGACCAATTATTTGATGCTCTTTTTACACACTAGGAAACCAATTATTTGATGACTATGTGATGGGTGTGTGTATGGGTGTTTACCATGCATAGCGCTCACAGATTGAAACAAGACTTCAAAACGGCTAGTATAATGACTCGTATGTTCGATCGCTCGAGATAACTACGTCGTGTTGCTATGAATCAGGCCGCTAAAGGTAATGCTGGCTCTGATATGAGTGTTCAAGTCGAAATTTTGCCGATACAACACGGACTGGTGATGGCGAGAACAAAAGTATGTGCATTACATTGCCCTAAATTGTCGCATTTCAGTCTGCGAGCACCGTAGTTGCACAAAATTACCATCTCAGGTTAGTTCAAGCCCAAAACCTCTTTTGTTTGTTTTAAACACATTGATGAAGCTGTGCACAGTGTCATTCGTTGTGTTGGACACAATATTAATCAGAACTAATGCACAATAATGCCAAGAAAAACAGGGAATGTTATTTGTAATAATTATGATATAAATGTGAAGAAACTAAAGTGGACGAAAAGATAACGTGCCACCGGCAACGAACCTGCAACCTTCGAATTATGCGTCCGATGCTCTACCAATTGATTCAGCAACAGCGGTGGTCATCCCTTTGTCCTTCATTGGGTATATCTGTACATTTAAACCTGGGAGCGCCATCGCAGCCATGGTGGCGAGTGTGGAACATTCTTTTTCTGCCTGTTGGTGTCACGTAGCACATGAACTTTTTGTGACGCGGGCAGCTGACCATTAATTCCTCACATACTACCTGAAGGCGTCAAGTCTGCCAGAATGGGACCCTTGCTTTTTTCCTTCATTCATTGTGTTAATTCTTTACTTCCTTTCCTCAATATCTCTTTTTATTTCTCCTTTTCAAAAAAAGTAGGCAGATGTTTTGTCCCGTTCAGTGGCAGTTGCCAGCCTGCTCCTTCTCTTGCTTTCTTTATCCATTGTGTGTATATGTACGTCCCCTGATCGAGTAGCGATTACAGTAATCCCGAATAGCAATGCACTGTCACAGCATCAGAACTGTATTCTGCAGATGCTTTTTTATAGTTGCCAGCAGAGATAATATGGTATTCCATAAATTAGTAACAATGCTTTTTTAAATCACCACCTAACCACTCTGTTCAAGATGGTTAACCAGCAAAGCTGAAATGAGTGATCCCAGGTGTTTATCACTGGGTTAACCCCTGATGGTTCACTAAAGTATTTCTCAAATTATTAGTTACGTCTGGTCAGAAGTATTAATTGATGTTTGCTGCCCATGTGCTTCCTTCTTCAATTTTTAGTGGACCCGTGGTGAGTAGTGGAGCTTGCCCAATTTATGTGGCACATACACGCTTAGGTTTGTTTGCCTACATAGGACAGAAGAATTTTGGTTCCCCCTAGCCTTATATAGCTTTGCTGTAAAACAATGGCATTTAGGTGTCTAAGTCAAATATAAATGAGGTTGCACGCTTATTGCTTCACATTATTGCAGATATTACTATTTTCATATGTTCTCCTTTAATATTGAAGAGGATAAATGCACTTTATCTAATGTGCCACTAATACCCTGCATCAGTACCTTTTAAGGGTACTGATACAGTACTGTTTATGCAGTACCCAATGATAGCATATCAGTACAGCATTACAGAAATTACAGTATGCTACAAGTACTCTTTAAGGGTACTGATACTATATCTGTAATTATCAGTGACGTGCTTACTAAGTCCTGTACATCTGTGTGCCCTTGCAGACTGTAACCAGCTGAACTGTACCCAGCTGTGCACCGAAGCCGGGCCGCAGCCTCACTGCGAGTGCAATCCTGGCTTTAGACTGGACGATGATGGCCGCACCTGTTCTCCTGCAAGTGGGTGGCTTTCCTGCGTTGTAGAACCGCAGACTATTCCTGTCTCTGTCATAAATGTGTGCATGGGGGGGAACAGGGGGAGGGGTGCCCCTCCCCCTAATCATCTAAAGGGGGGGTGCCAATGCTTCCCCCCATTACCTTTTACTCAGTCAGACCTTTCAGATAATTTTTTAATATGCTGGGTTACGACTATGCATGTTTTTTTGATGATAATGGCAAGCAAGGGCCCCTGATGTTGCATTAAAAAAACTGCTTACTTCCCACCTTTATACCGAAAACCACGGACCAATTGCAGGCTTTTGTAAGAAGCACGTCATCTCTTCATTTTCGTTTTTGCATCCAGTGCGGAGCTCGTTTTCTTTTGGGACTTGGCCAGGGGGGTGGGGAGGGGGGGCTGCTGCTCCTCCTCCCCCCCCCTGCAATGGAGAACCCTCCGCATGCCTATAGTCTTGGTTACAACTGTGTGAAGCAAACACACTGAAACCAGAGGAAAGCTCAGGGAAGACTAAATGTAACCCTTTGCAACACGCATTATGATCGACTGTCTATAAATGCGTGAAATTTACGTGATTTGATGCCATGGTTCTAAAGACCAAATTTAAAGCAAGTGGATGTGTTATAATAAATTCGTAGTGCATTTTACAGCAATTAACTGTAATTGAAAATGTAAATAATTAGCTCATTATTGTACGGTCAGTCATCCTATCCTTCTTCATATACTGAATTCAACGACCCATTCAAATTACATGTAATAGTTAACTGCTAGCAGCAAGCATTCCTAAAAAGGTAAAAAAAAACTATCTTGGAATTCTTGCTAAAATGCCCTATGCCCAATGTCTCATTAAACACTGTGCATCCTTCATTAAAGCAATCATGTGTAGCAAAATATTTCACCCAGAAGCGATATAAAGGAACAAGAATGCTTAATTTACCAATTAGCTCAGTGTATGCGGTCTCTTTCCTTGCCAGTAGTGCACAAAAATGGCAAAAGTAAACAGTGTTGCCCAAACGAGGATGCCATGTCACAAAGGGGTAGTCTCAATCAAAATTAATAGTGATTGATTGATCGATTGTTAAACAGGGAACCAAATAAGGTGAAGAAAGGCAACATGCCATATGTGCAAACTGAAGTCACATCCCAGTTCTGTACATAGTTCTGTGCACAGAGGGCAGTGGAGACTGTCTCAGGTTGAGCTTAATTGAAAACATTATTAGACGGCTAAAAACTTTCATTAATAGGGTCATCTTCAACTATTTTAGCGATTTTGTGTTGTGATAAGCATCTGATAGGACTTCATGTGCTTGATTCTGAACAGTCCTCTTTCTGTACATATTTCATAGACTAAAAAATTCTGCGCTGGTGTTTTACTATCTGAAATGAGGACCGATTGTCCAAGCTTATCATTAGTGTAAACATTCTACGTTCGAATGTGTTTCATTATCCAAGAAATATTTTAGATGTAGGTGAAGCACGCAGAGTTACTATTCAATTTTAATGCCAGGACTTCACTTAGAAAAGGCCCTTTTTCCAGATGCTGCCTAGGAGGCTTTATTCAAGGTTTTCCTTGTCAGGGACATTTATTCCCTTGCTTTTTGGTTTGACTAAAGCTTTTTTATTATCAATCGTGTTTCATTTGTCTCGGAACTTGTTTGTAATGGCATGTTCTTTTACACAGGTCGCACCCGTTTTCTTGTTCAAGTTAAACTTTACGACCGTAACGTTGACCTGGCCAGGTTGGACTCAAAGAGCCGTTCGCAGCTGCAGGCAGGCCTGGAAGAAGCGGTGAGTTCGTTAGTCGTCATTACTTTTCTAAAATCTGAACTGGCACAATTATGTGCTCTTTGAAATTTTGCATGGTGAATTATTTTTAAGGAGGATTGTTCTTTCTGTAAAGGTTTCGTGGTCTCAAGGACCTACATAATTGTGCTTTCAATCTACATGGGTGCTAATTTCACGCGGTTACAAATATCCCTGCTCACAATTTGTTGTGCTAAACTTATCTTTGATAACCTAAGCTTGCTAAACTTATTCTCGTTAACTCAAATGCACGTTTACACTTGACGAGCTGTGTGCACTAGTCAAACAAGTTGATGTCCAGTTGGCACCAATTCTTTGGAGAGTGTCGTAAGAGTCTTTAGTTGTCATACCTAATGTAATTTGCATTCTGTGATTCCATCTTGTTCGTGTAGTGAAATCAAGAATAGTATATGTGTGTGCATGTGATGCTTTTTTGCCCAGTGTCAGCTCAGTCTCGTGTATAATATCACCAGGTATTCTCTCAGATTTTTTTGTCAGTGGAGATATCTGAAGTTTGCAACCTACTGACTCAAAAAAGCTGAGAAAGTTTTAGTGGAGTAAAACATTTTCGCAACATGGCCTACGTGTAACGAAGCATGGTGTTGGTAGGTGTTACGTAGTGTTCACATAGCGCAAATAGAGTTTGCATAGTGTTCAGAAAGCATGAGGTGATAAAGGGTCTCAATTTGTATGTGAAATCAAGTTAAATAGACGTTTAGCTGACAAGTTTAGAATGACAATTGAATTTCAGTAGTGAACTGCTTTCATTGTCAGTTGCTTCTTATTTGTCATGAAGCCTTACAGTCTCTCTTGCTTTTTTTTTTTTTTCAATTGTGCAGTTGAAGTCGCTGTTTCGCCAGTCACACCAAGGCATTCGACAACTTGGCCGTGCTGCAGTTTATGTAAGTTCACCAAGTTGCCTGCAGACGAGCTTTGTAATCAAAAGTTTGATGCGACTCACCCCAGGATGTCCACTAGTCGTTACAATCCGACCCCCCTGAATGCCCTGACGATAGTAAGCAGCCATTTTGAAGTGTGAGAAACCTGAAGCCAAAAGGTTACGACACCACATCATCTCATTTGGAACAAATTGCTTTTCTTGAAGAATTCTTCTTCAGTTTCACTTCGCTAGTAAACTTTGACAAAAAGGAAAGGTCAGTCGTTGGGTTCAGAAAATGTCTTGTGTGGCATCAATCGGTGCAAGCTTAAAGGGACCCTGCAACACTTTCTGAACATAGTCGGGAAACACTGCCGATATGCAGTTGGGACGTGAGCCAAAGCAATGCACTGCATATGTTAAGGAATTTACAATTTCGTGTCAAAAAACAACCGTAAGTTGCTTCATTTAATAACAATCAAGCCATAACTTCGCAGAAATATTGTAAAAATGCAGAGCTCTGGAGGATTTGCGGCTGCTTTTCGATGAGGGCAAAACGCGAAACAAAAAAATTGAGGCTTGCGTGAATGGAACTTTCTTAGTTCGAAGCAAGTGTGAAGTTAATATCGAAGGATTTCATAGCAAATTCTAGTAGCAGCAGGATTTCAATAGTGCTACTAGTAGGATGCAAGTTATGGGCTATAAAATACGTTGCATTTTAAAATTTCAAACAAACCTGTTTTTTCCCCCCGCACTGTTTCGGATTGGAACAGTGTACCTGAGTTCGTTTGCGAGGCAGACAATTTTGATGAAGCCCTTGAACAACATTTGTCGTGTTGAATATTGAATCACTAACATTGTTATATTACTTGTCGTGCGAGTGTTGTTGTGAACTATTGGTGTTGTTCTTGATTTCTTTTGTTAAAAATCGTCCTAGCGAAACTGACATATTGCACCTGGTGCTGGTATTGTTATCAATTATTTCTTTACTGTTCTCCATTTTTTGTGATCCACTCCTGTCTGGGCCATGATGGCCTGCAGTGTTGTGAGATAAATAAAAATAAATAAATAAATATAAGCACATAAAACATGCTTTTAAACTTCAAAAAAAAGAAAAAGAAAGATAACGGTGCTGCTTGCACACTTAACCATTCACCACAAAGTGTGGCTTTGGGGCAGCTGAGATTTCTCCTCAACCACTGGTTTCACTCCAGCGTGCTTACGCTCTAGTGAAAATCAGCTTTTCAGGCAAGTTACATGTGGCAAAATACGTGCAAGTATTCCTTCATTTTGACTACTGTAATATTCGTTCGAATGTTCGAAGCACCTGGAATATTTCCACAGGCCAACGAAAATGCTCATGCACTTTGATTTAGGTGTGTGTCACTTCCATGTGGCACTATGTGTCTTTCTTTGAACAGAATCAAAAACTACTAAAAACTATATATAATTGTTCGGGTGTGACGTCCCAAAACCACGATATGATTATGAGGGGTGCCGTAGTGGAGGGCTCCGGAAATTTTGTCCACCTGGGGTTCTTTAACGTGCGCCTAAATCTAAGTACGCGGCCCTCAAGCATTTTCGCCTCCATCAAAAAATGCGGCCACTGTGGCCGGGATTCGATCCCGCGACCTTTGGGTTAGCTGTCGAGCACCATAACCACTAGACCACTGTGGTGGTGGGCAACTATGAACTATGGCACATGTTTTCATTGTTTCGCCAATGGGCTGTGCTGTTTGATCCCTTTCAGGCAGAATGCTGTGGTTCAGTTCCACCTGTTTGGTCGTCAAGAAGAGCGATCCACCGTTGAGGCGGTTCTTGAAGAAGCACTCAAGGGAGGCAAGCTTGGTCCCTTCGCCGTCGACCGGGAGTTCCTGCAGATCAGCCAAGAGCCAGGTGAGAGTCTTTAGCGGTAGTTGTTATACTCTATTTCATACATCAAGTGTAACGCTATAGAATCTAGCGAGGCTTCTTGAATGCACCATGAAAAAGTTCCATGATTTTACCACCCCTAATGCGATTACTTTTCTTTTTCGTTTTTAGGCTAAGGAATCAATGAGGATGCTTTGTGCCTTAGAAATAAACAAACCCCGTCACTTATACCATTGTCAATAGGGTGTTTTGGATCGCTTAGCGTCTTTTTGTTTTTGTCTTGTAGCCTCCACGATTAGTTTCGCCAGTGTGCACTGAAGCCAGTCTCGGAGGCCACGTTTACAATGACGAAATCCAAGCGCGAGACGTGCGGATTACACATTTCGATAACCAAGCATTTTGCATAGTTTCCACAGCATTGCAACCTGATGTATAAAATTGAGTATAGGAGCTCTCCATTTACAAGTAAGCAAGTTATACTTTGGTATTTCAGTATGCGTGTGAAAAAGACACGTACTTTGACACATTTGACATCTTTAAGGGGGCACAGATGAGAAAAATTATTGCTCTTTTGTCAGAAAACTACACTCCCACAATGTCAAAAAACACCTCTCAAAATGCAAAGCACGCCCCGACAACATATAATTTTCTGAGTGTTTCTTTGTTTTCTACAAGTGCTTGCACAGGAAGGTGGTAATTTATGTCTGCAAATAAATATTTACTGCCGTCTCTTTAATACATGCAGTAATAGTTCTGTATGTAAACCACGTTATTGAAATATTTCAAATCAGTAAAAAAAAAACAAGGCATTATGGCAGTAGTACCAATTCAAAACAAAATTAAAGATCCCTCAGTGCTAAAATAAAAAAATTCCGTGGCGATTTGGCAATAGGTGGAGGAACAGTGCATTAGTGTTACCTTTAATTACCGTCAATTACCTTTATAGCCAACATTATTTATTTATTTATTTTATTTTATTTCACATTGTGCAGCCTGTTTAAAGGGCTATCGCAGGAGTAGGTACAGTGCAAGAAGTAACGAAAAAATTGAAAATTTGTGGAATACAAACAAACAATTACAGCTCAGAAAAATACAAAAATCACATAAACAGAATTATATAAACAATAGGAACAAGACAGCATGTAAAATAAGAATAGAGGATATAGGTATACAGTCTGTTAGTGCATTAAAAAATCAGTCTCTCTGTAAAGAACGAATGTGACCTGGTATGCTATTCCATGTTTCAATACTTCGGGGGAATAGAGTGCATTTGAAAAAGGTAATTGCAAGGATGAAACGCTGATACGTTAAGTGCTTGACTGTTTCTGGTGGATGTTACTTTGGCAGGTGTTATATAGCTGTTGTGCGAGTAATATTGTGGCGAACTAAAGAGACATTGAAAAAGTTTCAGAGACTCTATGTCGTGTCGTTTAGAAAGTGAAGTTAAACCAAGGTGCATTAAATGAAGGTAAACGAAGCAAATGGCTTTTTTTTCTGGATGCATTCAATACATTTTATGTCCGATGCTGTAATGCGCGAGTAAACACAGCATACCAAACCACAAACAAACACTCAGCTTCACAAAACATTGTGTGGCTTTTTTTTCCACTTTGCCCTTCGTTGTGATAATGCATTACATGTTCACTCTGTCTTTCTTACGCAGCAATGCACATAGAAATGATGCAAGTGTCACCACGCACACCCCGCGTTGGGGAGGAACTGATGGTAGCCTGCATGGCAGTTGGCTCGAGCGCACTGTCCGTGCACTGGTTCAAGGATGGCTTCCCCGTGGATCCTGACGTTCCCTTCCGCTCCCTGTGGACCTCTCGCGTTGCCAAGAACCAGCGAGACCAGTACACCCTGCTTCTGGGCATCGATCGTGCCACGACCCTCGACAGCGGCGTCTTTACGTGCCAGGTAATGCACTTTCGGCTAATGTCCCAGCGGTAGCTTGGCAACTGAAATTTTATGAGGCTGTAAGGCTCGGAAAAAGAAGGGAAGCTTAGATCTTTTGGCTGCTGGAAGGAGAACTGTGCCTTAGCACCTGGCAGTTACTGCAGAAATAATGAAAAGTGGATATGTAGTAAAAAACTGTAGTTGAAAAACTGTCATGTAACACGGCAGAGTGGTGAAACACACAGACAACAGAAGGCGATGCGATACGGCACTGTGTCTTGTTTTCTTCTGTCGTCTGTGTGTATTGTGCTACAGTGTACATGACGCCGTGCCAGCTGGACTATCAGCCTCTATGTTTATGAATCTCTAACTATGTGCTTGTGTGACACTCCACACTAATAACTTTCGTTCACAGGTCAGTGACTGGGGAGCGGTGCAGAACAAGAGCATGCGGGTGCGTCTGGATGTGGCGCCACGACCGCTGGTGTCGCCGCTGGCGGTGACACTCCTCGAGGGCCAGCCACTCGAGCTGAGCTGCCTGTCCCCCCACGCCGGGGGCATGGGTCCCCTGGGTTTCCGGTGGCTGCGCAACGAGCGTCTCCTGCCACCCCGAAGCCCAGAGCTCACCGAGGACCTCTACCCGGCCGGCTCGCGTCTCGTCCTGGCCGAAGCCAGGTCCTCGGCCACTTACACCTGCGTGGCGACGGGCCCCTTGGGTTCGGGTCGTGCCGACGCTTTCGTCACGGTGCTTGCACCGCATGGTGAGCTGGCTTTCTGGCTTTTGAGTTCCTGTGGTTCGTGTTAGTGAACAGCCTCTGATCCAGTACCATAGGCATCAAATGAAATGCAAATAGTGTAGCGTGTGGCCCAAGCATAAGCAAAAATATAGTGTGCACTGTCCAGTCATCGCCATTGATAGGTGCGCACATCCGGTTTGGCAGCACTGCGCGATACCCCCTACAGTCCAATATTTTCAATTCTGTTCTAATTCCTATATTCTAAACGAATAGCATAAAAATAAAAGAAATAAAAGAAAACAAAAGTGAAATCACCAAAAGCTATTTCTGTTCTGAACTAGAACAGAAAAAAAGATATCGCACTCTAAGGGGATCGCGCAATGCTGCCAAAGAGGATGTATGTGCCTTTAAATGGTGATGACTGGATGGCATGCATTATACTTTCGCTTATGCTTGAGCCATGCGCTCCGCTGTTCATGTTTCATTTGATGGTAATAGTACCAGCTGCAGCAGCTTTTTACACACTTGGCACTCTTTGGAAACTTCCTTTGTCTTCATTTTGAGTGCGCTGTAACTCACTTGCCATGAATTAATGCCAACTCGCGCAGTTTTCCATCCTATACTTACTGTCCCATTGTAGTAACAGTAAGGAAGTTAGCAGTCAATGCATCAGTTAAAGACTAAACTTAACAGCAAAAGAACCAACACCCAAAGCACAAGAGCTTCGACAGACAGCCGTCCATTGGTGAAAATGGACAGCCGTCCATTGGGCGAAACATGTCGGCTCTTTATACTTATGTCATTGTACATTTAAACGTAATTGTTAGTGCTGCCATAAGTTCTAGAATGCACACGGATATTTGCATAACACATGCAGTCTGATTAGGATCATTAGTAATAGTTGAGAAGCTTCCGATGCATGGAGGCGCATCTTGTTCTAAGCAATACATGCGTGACATTTGTTAACCGGTGAAAAACGGCCACAGAAAAAAAAAACAGAAACAAGTATGTTTGTTGATATGTAACCTCTTTCAATCCTCTGGGTAGTCTGTGGTCTAATGGTTAGACCACTGTACTGGTGGAAATGTTTTCAAAAAACCAGCTGTTGAATGTGCAGCACCATGGCTGCTTACAATGCTCGCAGTGTCAACAGAAGTCTGTCCAGCAGAGGAGTCGCACGGTGTCCAGTGGCAGCGCACCGCGGCCCACTCGCGGGATGTCCAGGCATGTCCACAGCCGCTGTACGTGGAGGGTCGTTTGGAGCGCCCCTGTCGACTCTCGCTCGACCGTCAAGCCCTGTGGGGGAGCCCAGATTTCTCGGGGTGCACCGATGCGAGGCTGGCGCAGCTCCAGTGGAAGGTAAGTGGTACTGTCTCCAGTCATCGTTGTCATCATCATTATGGCTTGTGTGTCCTGCCCAAATGATGGGCTCGTTAGGCCATAGAGTTTCCTACAAATAATAAAAAAATTTTGGGAGCCCTATCGGGAAAATGGGGGGACAAGCAAAGCTTGGTGTGTGTGTGTGCCTCACCGACAATTTTTATTTATTTCTTTCGCATTGTGCAATGCTCACTCCTAACTGTTTCCTTCCTCCATGCTGGTAATTGAACATTCATCCACATAGTTAGCAGTGCAACACTTCATTTGTTACAAGCAACAATGACGTTCATGGCATTCATGCCCAGGCAACAATGAAATGTGGCAACGTGAAATCAGATTGCCACATCAAAACCGGCTGGCCGCCGACAAAGCCACAATCGAGAGAGCATCAAATATCGAAAAACGGTGCATACAAATAAGCATGTGGCTGGTGCAACTTGAGGGCCGCATTTCTGTACACTCGCTGGTGCTGGGTTTTCAGAGTGCAACGCCGCTACCGATACCTGTAACTCATCATAAGCTTCACTTGAATAGAGAGAACTTTGCGTTAGCCTGCACGGTATCTGCAAGTTTGGTTGTTTGGCCAGCCTGGGAATGGCAATTAGTACGTGGATTTGCCTAATTTTTGTCCTTCCTTTTCTTCCTCAGCTGGAGAGCATGCGCATGGGCTACTTGGTCTCCTCCGGGCAGCAGCTGTCCCTGGAGCTGCGCCAGTACCTTCAGGGGCGGCCGCTTCAGCCTGGTGAGGGGCGCCCCCTGGTGAGGTTCCTTGGAGGGCTTGTCGACTATCTGAGCCACCCAGTACTACGGCATGGAGGACAACCTGCGCTGGCTGCGACTGATGTGAGCGTTTATACCGCATACACTTTGACTTGCTCCAGGCCAAATTAGACTGCTTTATCACTCAAAGATGGATGAACAAATTCTGAGCTGGGAGCTGATGTACTGGCAATGCGACTTATCTTTTCTGGGGTCCCGAGAAAGGGAAGTCCTTTTGTTGAAACATTAGCTCCCCATTAGCTGTGCAGAACTATGGGTAAGTAGAAAATCGGCAGGATCTAGTGTTTTGATATAATTGATAGTGTAGAAAGGACTATCGATAGTATTTAATATCAGTTATTGATAACACATATACTATCAGAATTTTTGTAAGAGCTGACCGTCAGCATTAAAATAATCAGTTATTACAGTTGGAAACAGGGAAATATTGCCAAGGGTTTCTTGCTCTATTTGCATGCAGCACTTTACATGTTTTTACATTATCTATAGTGCACTATAGTTCTGGCGACGACGGTCTAATGCGCTATCAATGGTACCATCGACAGTTGTTATTCTATCAACAGTTATTCTAATATCGCTACTTTGATGATGCATCAACTATTGAAAGTATCAATAGAACCATCGCTACTTCTGCATCACTACTGCAGAGATCCATTGTACAACTACTGTCTATGGTGTCACGTCACTATCTTCCTGTGAACCTCCATCTTTAAAGAGTTTCATTCCACGTGCATAGCAGCTCTGCACACGCAAATATCTTGCAGATTTGCTATCTTTGGTCGTTTCAGATCTTTTCTTTTGCTTTGCTTGTCTTTGAAAATCTCTTACTTGTTTGTGCAGCAGATGATAGTAGGTCACTGTTCCCATCTTTCTTGCAGGCCATCTGGGACGTTGCTTCGCATTTGCTGGCTCACAAGCCACTGCTGTTGCAAGATCACACGGTGAGCAGAAGGTTGACCGAGACGCAGCCACGACACAAAAACCGCATTTGAACGATTGCTCACCCACAAAAAAATTTTAGTTGTTTTTTTTAGTCGAATGAGAGGCCAAGCCCTTAATGAGAGCCTAGAAAATGTGCTGGTGTGTGTGAGTGCACCCTGAAAATTCTTGTCGTTCAGTCATTGCTGTAGTGAATGCAGAGACTCGCCAAAAATACCCAAGAGATGCAAACTTAAATCTGTTAAGTTTCCATAGTCCTTTTCGATAAATAGCTGGCAAAGTAACGGCACTTTTTTATGCGATCCGACACAATTTGGAGAGGCCTTAGGAAAGCTCATTCTGTTCTTATATCTGTGCATTGTTGTGTTTGCAGGTTATAGAACAACTTCAGAGGCAGATACTGCACTTTGGACTCCTGGCGGCAGCAGCACTCAGCCCTGGCCGCTTCAAGAATTTCGACCGACCTGCTGTGGGTGGGTATAACGCAGAAGGTTGAGGCATTAGTGGCAAATATGTCGTACGGTCGAGCCTTGAGTCGACGAGCACGGGTGTATAATTAAGTGTGTGACCTGGTTAAGTAAATCTTTAAACGGTTTTTGCTGATGCCATCATGTAATAATTACTTGCTCGCAAAGAATACTGGATGTAATGACAGTCTTTTCATGTCACAGGCAGCTTTGTTATAACGGTGCGAGGACGTTTATTACATACGTTGAAGCAATATTTCTGTTGCCTTCTCTCCTTCTTTGTTGAAACAGCACGGAAAAAAAAAAGCAATTGCTATGAAGCAGACGAAACGAGTATTTGTTTTCTTCTAGTTTCATGAAGCTAAAGACGGCATGTGCTCTTTTCCATTCGTTGATGCTAATGGCTGTTGTTGGTACAGTGTCTCTACAATGTCATCCGTGAAATACAATTATTATGTTGATAGGATAGCTGATTCTAATGTAGCCTACCTTCCCATGTTTTTTCATATATATATAGAAAAAAATGTCTTCCATGAATCGTCGCAGCTCTGCTTACTCCTACGTAACTACCGTATTTACTCGAACTTTACGTGAATCTTCTATCCAGATTTTTGTTACCTAAAGTCAACCCTCGCGTTACAATCGAGTACTGAAATTCTATTTTTTTCTCCCTGGACGCCATGAAAAGTCGCCCCTTGCGCTACGATCGAGTAAATGCGGTACATACTCACTGGCCAAAGCACCCAGTGTTCTGATACATGCCACATTGTACTTTCAGTGGTGTCCCTCGGACGAATCACACGGCATTCTCCAGACGCGGCAGTGGTTCGCGTTCCCTTGCCTGGTGCTGCAACATCTGCTTGGGCTGGGAACTCCTTGGAGCTCAGTATGAAGCCCGAAAGCCAAGGTACATAAGGTTTTGCCTGCGGTTTTAAAGGGACACTACAGGCAAATAATAAGTTGATGTTCATTGTTGAAATAGCGGTCCAGAAACCTTGTTAGCGCTATTTTCGTGCCAAGGAAATGCTTATTTTGAAATAAAATCACGTTTTAGTGGTCTGTACTTCAATCCACCTGCCTGAACAGGCCTTCTGACACAGCAGTTGCCTTGCCCAACGTTGCTTGCCTCTACTGCTCGGCCGCCGGCACTATAGTAGCTGCAGAGTGAAGGTAACGGGTGCCACAGCAGCAACAACGGCCATTGAAGCTTGCCGTGATGGATGTCATCGGGTGAACCTGACAATGAGACATCGGCTTACGACGCTGGCGCACAGGCTTGGCACTCAGTGTCACTTCAAGCGTAGGGGTTCGTTTTGTGGCACCCAGTGGAAATTCATGTCAGGTTTTTTTTGCTGCAGCTTAAGCAGAGTACACCATTTGGGCATCCGGCAACGTCACATGCACGCGGCATTTTGTCGAACTTTCCATGACAGCGACTTTCGTGAGCATGCAAAGCACACGCAGCACTATGCGATACCGAAACTACCACTGAGACGCGACCATGTGGGAGAAGCGCAGTTCAGTGAAAACGGAACTTTTGAACCATGCATGCTTTTCCTCGTGGTAACGCCAAGCGGTTCTTTTTTCCATGAATCAAACAGAAACGGACAAGCAGTATTTTATTAGGTGTTATAATGCACGGAAGGTTCTTTTTTTTATTGCAACTGGTTTGATTACTAGTGATTAATTGTACTCTAGACTCTTGACATCATCGAGATCATTCCAAAATGCCCCACTTGTGGCGCTTATGCTGTTGTACATTTACCTTAATTTCTCGATTAGTAGAACACTGCTGTTGATAATGTTGACGTTCTGGACCTTCTCGAACATTGATCTTTCACTCTGACGTAAATTGTTATTTGTCTTCAGTGTCCCTTTAACAAATTTGCTTCACTGCGATGAGATGACTTGCCGTAGTGGCCGTCCAGTGACGTAGCTGGAAATTTTTTTCGGGGGGTAGGGGTCTTCATTCCCTTTATGTGTGTTTGTGCATGTGTTTGTATGTATGTGTGGGTGTACATATCCACATACCAAATGTTAAATCTTCTCTGGGGTTTCAACCCCGTAACCACCCTCCTATGCCAGTGTCGCTGTCAAGAGATCTTTGTAAGTGCGATGCTGCGGGATTCAAGTCTGGGACAGTACTGCAGGATAATCATGGTGGTAGGATGCGAACACTCTTGTGTACTTAAGTTTACATTCACGTTGGAGAAATGCATGTGGTCAAAATTTAGAGCCCTCCATCACAGGAGAACTTGCAGCCATAGCATTGCTTCGGGACCTCACAATCAATCAATTAATCAATCAGTCAATCAATGAAATAATTCCTTCGTCGGTTTCTCCCGATCAAATTGTACTAAACATGTCGGTTGCATCTTTTTTTTCCACCGCTACGCTGTGATCTTGCATCAAAGCTTTAAATGTAATAAGTCACTCAATCAATCAAATCATGTCATAGCAGACTTTTTTATAATGATAATGTGCTCCACCCATTATCACGTCTTTTTCCTCGGTACGTGACTAGTACTACGTCATCTGTGACAGTGACATCGTTGTTGCTTTGCAACTTTAAACACAATCTATACACGAATTACTAGTCGCGCTAGTCATGCCCCTTCATCTCTGTTTTTGTCATAATGTACTCGGCCCATCACCAACTCTTGTTCTCATCTACAGGTGACCACAAGGAGCTTCTGGTTGCGGTGGCTCTGTTCAAAACACTCAATGAACTGCTGCCCGAGCGCTTTCTCGCACAACAAGGGTACGTAAAGGCAGTTGGGATTGGGGGCAGTAAAATGAACATTGTTCATTACATCTTGTTGCTCCCTTTACCAATGATGACTGTTTAGCAGATGTTTGTTCTCGGGCGGTATGTGTGACATGAACCACCATCTCTTGCAGTGGAAGTGGATCTGCCAACAATCAAACATAGATACTATAATTATTTCAAACAAGATTGCAAAATTGTTCAATACTGCATGTACATTGGTGCTCAATGTGAGTTGCACCACGGTAGCCATTGTTGAAGGGGCCCCAAGCCTAGACAGTAAAAACGGCAAACGTGAAATCATTTTTACAAATAGTACCAGTAATCGAAACAGCGTTTATGTCACCGCTTGTTTTCTAGTTCAGCGCCACTGTGCAGTTTTGGCACAGCCTTGACCATGGGCAGCATGTTGCAACTCTTATTGGGCGTGACTGTATCTTTTGCCTAAAGTGGATGATGCAAGCAACTAAGGAAACCATTTATTTGATACAATACTATGCGCAGAAATAAAAAAAATAACATTTTTGCTTCTGCCTTGAAATAGTATCAGGAAGGGTATTCTAGTATGCAAGAATATCTAGACCTGGTCCAGTCCACAGCTGTATTTATTCACTGGTATTGTTTTTTTTTTGCGATAAATGTAGCCAAAGTCCAGTTTGCTGCAGGGAAGTAATGAAATTTAGGTGTTCAATAAAGAGTATAATGCACTTTATCCGAGTTGATTATGTTTGGTTTCTATTGTACACATATTCAGGCCTGGTATGTGGAATTATCCTGTTTGCAACTAGTTTCCAAAACTAATGCATACTGTGATTGTAAGCTGTGAATTACAGGGCAAAGCAAAATTATGCATATATAAAATAAAAAACATGGCTCCTGGAATAGTTCAAGTTGGATGTTTTAGGAATGGCATATATACTGGAATGCTTTGAGAAGTGAGATGGCAGCACATAATTACTCTAATTTAAGTGGTTTTGCCTTCTCTCAACTTTCAGGAACCTCGAGGAAAGGTCTCACGAACTTCATTCACACCTCATCAGTGTAGCCTTCAGTAGCAGCGAAGGAGTCGGCATTCGAGTCCAGTTGGTTCATATTAGACCGGTGAGAGCATCTTGACACTGGCCCTAAAAGGCTCGCGGAATGATCGAGACATGTGAAAAAGTGGAGGCGTTGAAAGAACTAACAAGTAAAAATGTGCTCAAGAGTGTAATACAGTCGACGTCCGATTTCTCGGACGCCCGAAATTCCGGACATGCCCGATTTCCCCGGACTCATCTGCGGCACCGTCAAGTTCCCCATAGAGACAATGTATTAAAAAGTCCGAAATTTCGGACGCTTACAGCCTTCGCCGTCCGATTTTCCGGACTTTTTACCGTAACCGCCGACTCGAAGTCGCCATCAATGCCGCCATTTTGTTTTTCTCGTATCCTCGAACCCCCCATACTCGCACGATGGCCCCCGAAATAGCGCGCCGGCGCGCTATCTCGGAGGCCATGCTTGCACCGCCGGAACAGGTGTGGCCAGCCGCACCACGCCGCGGCTACCGTACTCTCGCTAACCCTCGCCACCATCTAGCACACGCCAATCCGTTGCCAGCCGTAGCTTAGCCAAACCTCACTGTGTTCATTCACGTATTGTTTTGTAAGCTCTGCGGTAGATCGTGTGCTGCTGCGCGCAATTTTCAGCGTTCGCGTTTCCCGATCTTCAGCATTCGCCGTTGACAGCGATGGCACCGACTGCTCCTTCGTCTTCGTCCGAGCCTTCGAAGCGCACAAATCCCCCTCGTAACGCAAGAGGCGGTAACGCAAGAGACTCTCCGGAACTGCTTTCGCGGACGTTGCCTTCGACGATCTGCGCGCTGCCGGCGTTTCGATTCCAGCCGGGATAACCTCTGAGGGCTTCGCCTACGCTGACGAAGGCCATGAGCTCTGTGCGGAATTGACCGATGACGAAATCGTTCACGTTACGGAAGATTCCTAACACTCCGACACCGAGAACGACGAGGCAGCGCCTACACAGCCGACGAGCTCGCAGTTGACGCGAGCACTGATGATACTATCATCGATGAGACATGACGTTAGCTGAAATTGAGGCAGACATCATCGCGGGCAAGCGGAACGCCATGCAAAAGAACCTTATTGCGCCAAAGTGTTGACCAATGAGGTAGCGCCGGCTACGTCAGATTTTTTTTTTTTTATACATATATATGTAATCGGCTCTTTTTAGAACCACCTAAACGATGCATTCGCTGAATTGCAATGGGAATCCAGTACTCCGGCCGTGACCTTCGCCGTCAGAGAAAAATACCTATAAAAACAGTGCGTTTTCGCGTGCATTCGTTTTTCCGGACTGCCCGATTTTCCGGACGTTTTCGCGGTCCCTTGAGGGTCCGGGAAATCGGACGTCGACTGTATACTACAAAAATCACGTGTCGTGACTGGGGCAGCTACATATGTCTAGTGCCGTGACTACGCAGTGGTGCATATTTCGGATGCGCCTTCTGGATGCAGTGACACGCGGTGTTGGACATATCCATTCTCGACTTTGCTGTGACAATGTTGTTTTTTGACTGCAAGAACATCTACCCATGCACATGGAGCATGTTTCATTGCTTGAAGTGATACTATACGCCGCTTAAAGATGAAAAAATTTTCTACCCACCCATCTGTGCCATAAGAGAACGGTGCTAGTATATCCTCTTCAGACGCGAATTATGATGCGCTGTCTGCAAATGCGTGAAAATTGCATAGCATAATTCCTAGACATTCAATATTACATTCCAAGAAAGCTAATGAAGGAAATGTGTTGTTTTGTGCGAGTTTCATTAATTCATGTTAGTTAGCATGTAATTAAATATCTAATTATTCTGCCATCAGTCAGCTTTCAGCTTCGATTTTTGCATAAAAAGAATAAATATTAGGCCCAAAATGCATGCTCAGGTTGTTTTTTAATTGCATTCGTTTCGAGCAAGGAAAAATAATACTCTTGACGTTGGTCCTAGAATGGGGCATGTAGAACGGCCATCGAACATGGTAGTGTCTCCAGCAAAGTGATCTTCTGCAGCAATGCACAGCACAATGAAGTTAAACGACCTCACTCAGGAAGCCTGCAAAAATGTGCACACTGCGTTTCAAGCCATTTGAAGAAATACGCAGAGCGTGACGTGCCTCCGTAGTTGATGTGTACAAGTTGTACACACCGCCTCTTGGAGGGGATATTACGCGAACATTGGTTGTTGCATAGCTTTATTTCTGATTAGAAAACGCTTGCGATGTGCTGCCTTGTCATGAATCATATGTCACGTGTGGAACACGCAAGAATCATCTTTAACCGTTCTGTATGCTTGCTAGGGCAAGTCAAGATGGAAACGTCATTCTGCATTGGTTGTTTTTTTTCAGCTGGCTGACCAAGAGGTTGTCTGCGGCATTGCCGACCTTTCACACAGGTGATTCTTGCTTATCGCTTACAATGTGTGGTTTCATTCAAGTGTATACATTTATTGTTTAAATGCAAATGCACTTTTCGTTTTTTCCGTTGAGCACTAACAGGTAGTGCCATAACGAGCTTGATACCTTTGAATTTGATGCTAAGCCAGAAATCTTGGCTCACACCTAAAGGGGCGGAGCAGCAAGAGAATTTTTGTCTCCAGCAGTGTTCATGATAAAACTTCAGTCATTTGCGTTGTCTAGCCGGTGATTCATTACTGCTGTGTACCAAACAGTCTTAAAATCTGTGTGGTTTGTAGTAATACTGGTACTGTTGTCCAAGGGAAGCGATCTAGCCCGATCGGGATTTAATTACCATTGAAGGTCTCCACATGACACCAGCGTAAGAATGCAGGCAATCATTGTTTAAGGTAACTACAGCTACTGGATACTCACCGTAAAATTTTAAAAGCAAGACACCCCCCCGGAAATTTGAAATTAGCAGTGAAATTGAAGGGGGCACTGGCTAGGTATTTTGCGGCTAGTCAAATTTCGTGTGAGCATGTTGGCAGGCCCTGGAAGCATTCATTTCAATCTTGTGCATTGTTCTACGTCAGGGGTTCTCAAACATTCTGGTCTTGGGGAACCCCAACGGCCTTTCCAGCGAGCCGCTGGAACCCCTAACCCCTAGTTTGCTTTTCTAAAAAAAAATAAATTAGTTGCTAATGGGGGGTAAAACATGAGTGGGTTGCACTCATCCTGGCCGCTCGCGGAGCCTTAAGATGTCCTTCATGGAACACCTGGGTTCCACGGTTCCTGTTTGAGAACCCATGTTCTAGGTGAACAAATCCTGTTAATCGGTTCAGTAAAAGGGTGATTCTTACCCAGTACTTAGGCTACATGGTATGATACACAAACTAGCTGAATTAACAGGCATCGCTTGTTTCCAGCCGAGTCATCTGTGTGCTTTTCCATTATAATTGTATGTTGAACCATCATGCATGCTTGCTGAATTCCAAACTTGCCTAGTTGGAGCTAAATGACAAATGAATTAGGGATTACTACTGAAAGAGTTAAAAAAAAAAAAAAGAGCCTGCTGATCAGGCATTATAACTAAAGCGTGTTCTATCCTGTTTGACATTTGGTTCTACAGCCATGACTATTCAAATCTAGTGTTAAATAGTATAGAATGTTTAATTTAGCTGTGGATTGATTGACCACATGCTGTGCTCTTGGACGACACGTGTGACACTGCTTTCAGCAGGGTCCACTTCCTGCTTGATGGGTGTCGCGCCGAGACGCCAGGGCACAACAGGAGCTACACCTGGTGTACGTGTGACCGGCCCGGCATGTACGCACTGCTTGTTGGGGAGGAACCGAAGGTAGGACAAATACAAGATGCATGCCAGTAGGTGTTGTGTACTGTAGGGTACTATGCTATAGTCTTGCCCTGTGATGCCTTAAATGCCCTTTGATGCCCTCTGATGCTGTGTCAGAACATTTCCAATGCAGTTGAATGGCATTAGTGTTTTAAGCCAGGCTGAGGTTTAAATTTAAAAAAGTCAAGCAAAGCGGACGTAAGATGAAAGACTAATTTTCTTTCCTATTCAGAATACCAAGAAAGAAGCCGAGTGTCATGACAAAGAATTCTTTTAGAGCGAAGCAACAAGTATACCAAAGTATTTTGTATGTCCAGGCTGAATTTCATGTCCTTCAAGTCTGCAGTGAAGACCTCCGAAAGTGAATTTGTCCATATAATGCAAGGCTTTAGTTCCTGATCATCCGCAGCTCCTGATTTGGTGCAATCTTTTGAATTTCCGTTAAGTAAAAATGTTCTTTTGCTGAATGTATTTACCGTATAAACCGGAATATAAGTCGAGATTTTTTCAATAAAACAACGAGCTAAAGTCACCCCTCGTCTTATATAGCGGTGTTTAGCCGACAGTGCGTCGCCGTCTGGCAACATGTAGCTGGAGGATACGCTCGTGTACTTGCATGTGTGTGAAAAGCCACACACGTCCGTATCCACATCCAAATCCAATAGCAGGCATTTTTTTTTTTAGTCTCTCTGTTTTCTTTGTGTTGGTGCTGTGCTTCTGATCTGTTCAGAGCTTTTCCAATCCGATTGACGTTGCGTTTGATATGAGTAGCGGCGTAGCGGCACGAGGAGGCAGTTCTCAGCTGCGTTTAAACTAAATGTTGAGTTCGCCGAAGCGAACGGAAACATGGCCGCTCAGCGTCGCATGCAACCCTCGGGAAACGTCGTTTCATGGGCGAAGCGCGGTTTTATCCGTAGCTGGAGGATACGCTCGCGTACTTTGTGCGGGAAGCTCGTGCGCGCTCGCTGCCAGTGACCGTGGATACCATTCGCAACAAAGCCTAGGAGCTCGCTCGAGAAGCTGGGCTCACGAGAGAAGAGTTCCGTGCACCAAACTCGTGGGTGCGTCGATTCATGAGACGCAAAGGATTTTCCCTCCACCGGCACGCATTCATCTGTCAAAAGTTGCCAGAGGAGTTTGGACAAGCTTGTGAACTTCCAGCACTTCGTGGACGGCCTTCGGGCTACATGATGGGGCAAATTGGCAATGCCGATGAGACCCCCGTGCTTCGTCTGACGAATAGGAACAGCTGCGATAGTGGTTGAGGGGAGCTCCGACGATGGGTGGGCGGTGCGCCCGATTCGCAAATAAATGTGTTTCGGCAATTTTGGGTTGTTTCCTTTTTTTTTTTTTTTTCTTTTTTGGTCACCTAAACTTGGGGGGGGTCGACCTATATTCCCACTCGACCTATAGTCCGGTTTATACGGTAGCCTGCTCCATTGTGAGTGGCACAATGTGCAACTTTCATGCTAAGTAATCCAGATAACAATGAATGTTGGAGGTTCAAAATTGTTCTGGATACTAGTCACAGAGACTAGAATCTGTCCTGTTGTCTCAACCATTTTTCGTGTTGCAGTTGAACAGACCAACACCAAATTGCTAACTGCTGGTAACCATGCCCTTACAGGCTGAATTGCTGGAAGGCCAAGTGACTGATGTGGTGGCTGGCTTGGGCTGCGGTGTATGCCTGGTGCTGGTGCTGCTCACCCTCGCCGTGGTTCTGTTTCGGTGCTGCCGTCGATTGCGCAGGTGATTTTTTTTTTCATTTTCCTGTACACCATTTATTTTTAGGAAAGGGAAATTGACAACCATTCATTGGTTGCACGAAGCCACAAGGAGATCCATATGAATTTCTCGGAAAGAAACAGAGGCTGGGTCAGAGCTAGTTGGTACAGCACATTATGAAACTTCCGTCCTCGTGCGCTTACCAGTTTCATAATTTCGGAAAGAAAGCTTAGTTGCCGAAACATTCGCCCTGGTTGCGAATTTTTCCTTTTTAACCCTTCCTTAAGTTCAGAGCGAATAGTGATTTCGTTGAATAATTTTGAACCATATGGTTTGAATAGTGCACATCACAAATTGTAAAGATAAATGAGCATTTTTTTTGTTATGATCCAACTTACTTGCATAAAATTTTTAAGAACTGGAACTAGACATGTTCAAATGTCACTTTTTGGGGTCAAAATGAAGTGGAAGCAACTTTGAATAGCTGCAAGATTTGAATAGCAGTAGGGTGCAAGTTACGAGCGGCAAATTGCGTTACGTTTTGAAATGTACAATGCTTAACTCATATAAGCCCATATAATGAGCTTTTAAACTTAAAAAATAATCGAGGTGAAGGCATTGTGGACATTTAACCTTGAAGTGGGACTTTGAGGCAGTGCACATGTCTCTTGGATTTGCGGTTTCACGACATAGCAATCCCACGCTGCAGGGAAACCACCTTTACGATAGGGCTACATACTTGTTCATTTCAAATACTTTAAAACTTTGGTTAATTTAAGTTTGGGCCGAAGTGAATTGGAATACTGTAATATTCGCCCGAATATTCGCCCGTGCCTAGCCAGGAGTTGTCTGCATGATGGTTCCCTGTCCACTTTTGCAGCCAGGGCTCTTGCTGCGGTCTGGACATGCTGCACGCCCAGGTGTGCCTGGCCCTGTGCGGCGCATGCGTGGCATTGCTCCAGGGCGTGCAGGGAAGGCTGTCCCCCAGGGCATACCCTTACGTCATCTCCATCCTGCAACTCTGTCTCCTTGCGGCCTGCTGCCTACAGCTCTGTGTTGCACTCGTGCTGTACGTGCAGCTCGTGGACGCCCGCACTGTGCATCACGCTGCGTTCAAGGTTGCTGCCCTGGGCTGGGGTAAGCCACCGACACAGTTCGTAGGCGGCTGTGGGAATGTTACTGGGAAACACTTCCACGCTGTGAAAACCGTTGGACAGCGAAGCTGTGATGATAATGATAGTCTTCGTGACAAAAGTAATCATTTTGAGCATCATCGTAGTTTCGTTTTATTTATAAGAATAGCATCGTCATCATCATTTTAAGCATCATCATCATCATGTCGTTTTATTTAGTTCTTTATCCACTCCTCCCTCTGGTCGCGTGACCTGTGTGACGGACTACTACTACTACTACTACTACTACTACTACTACTACTACTACTACTACTACTACTACTTCACAATAGGCTCATTAAACAGAACCTGAAGGGACCAGGAAGATACGTACCGTTTAACAAAAGTTCTGTTTACTGAGAGAGGAATAGGATTGTGGAATTAAAGTACAAAACTAAATCGTATTTGAGGCAGTTCCATTTAGGCAGCAGTTCCGTGTAAGAGATTTTCGTTTACTGCGAGTTCATTGTACTACTACTACTACTACTACTACTACTACTACTACTACTACTACAACAACAACAAAAACAACAACAACAACAACAACAACAATGACGACGATGACAGTGACACAGAGTAGACTCAGACAACTTTGCTGTAAAAGTAATGGCATTACAGTTTGAACTAACTGGAGCAAAACAGGTAAAACTGTTACATTTAGAGGTTTCAATGGTTGCTGCCGTGATGAAGACGAGTTGGTTCCGCTTTGGTTCCACATTGGTTCCAGTGACATCTATTGTTCCACGATTTCTCACCACTTTAGGCCTGCAACATCCCCTCTTTCTTGTAAAACCTAATTCACAATTCTTGTAACTTAAACCATGCAAGAGAATAGTAGCTGCAAATGTGAACAATCTTATTTAAAGAAGCTTTTTTTCTTTCCTAATATTTTGGTCTCTATAACCCGTGTCTCCCTTTAAATAAAACAGAACTTTGAAGGAATGTCTTATCAGTTTAGACTTATTCTCGGCAGAAGGATGTAGGGCTACTCTTGTAGGACAATGCGTAACTGCTGCTGTCCTTGCTGATGGTTGCTGAAGCGAGCAGCAGTGAAATTAACCTCTATGTTAATTCCGACTTGTCTTGTTTTTCTTCTTGCAGCTGTGCCGGTGATTGTGGTAGGAGCCAACCTGGCTGCCCAAGTGCTGGAAGGCTTTCGCCTCGAGAGCTGGTGGCTGACACTGCGCACGCCCTCGGGACATCTCTCTAACTACTTCTGCGCCTACGTGGCCTCCCTCGCCATTATTACAGCTGTGAGTGCGGTCCATTTGTGCAAACAGAGCATGCAAAGGGGCACAGCAAAAAGCACATTGCATGTGTCCATAGTTACAATTGAACCCCTTTATAAGAGGCACTGATATAAGACAAATCAGTATAAGAGACACTAGTGTGCCTGCATTGAAATGGGGGTTGATCAGAAAATGAGAACATCCCTTGCTTATAAGGGACACCTCGTATAAGGCACAAGAAGTGCTCCCCAGCGCATTTCTGTTGTAAATGGATTCAACTGTACTTATAAAGTCAAGTCACAATTTTTCATACTCCCTAGGGACTGCAAGATCAGTTAACAATGAGGCAGTTTGAAACGCGTATTTATGCCTTTCTGCTGCCGTAAAGGGCTCAAATCGTCAAAGCCTCGTAGGAGACAGACCAGACTGTAGACTCATCAGGTCATAATACTTCTATTGCTCACTTTTCTATTTTTGCATGCCTGCTTTTAGTTTCCCTGTTCTTTCGGTTTTCCTTTCACCCTTCAAACTGGTGTAGGGTAGCAAACCAGAAGTTTAAATTCCAGTGTAGCTCCCTGCTTATCCTTGTCTGTTTATGTGTCTATATTAGTCTCTGTCTATGAATCTAAAAGTGTGTACAGCCAGCATGAAAAGTTTAGAGACCACTAGGTCTGAGAAAACTGAATTTCCCAGCTACAGTGAAACCTCGGTGATACGAACACGGCTGGTACGAATTTCGGGTTGATACGAATTCGTACGGTGTCCCGGCTGAAGGGTGCATTATACTATGGACCACATTTCGGGTGTTACGAACGGTAATACGTAATGGTACGGGTGATACGAATGAGCGAACGGTCGCCACCGGCAAGCGGCGAAGTGGCCGCGTCGATCGAGACGTGCTCCCTGTGGACTACGCACGGTCGACGAAATAGCGAACGAAGTGGCGATATCACATCCCGAAATGGTGAGCAGCGGTGACGAAGAAGACGCTGACTGCAGTGCCAGTGAGCAGCCCCCGTCGACGGCCGAAATACTAATGCGTGCCCTAGACAATATGAGGTGCGGTGTGGCGTCGGAGAGTGCTCGTGAAAGCACGTCAGTGCAGTTTTTTGCGTTCTATGCTTCGTTGATAGTAGACTTGGCTAAGAAGAAAGTCCAGAAGGACATCCGGGATTTCTTCCCGCGTAAATAAATGGGCGATAATGCGTTTCTGGCTGGTTTTTGGCGATACGAATTTCGGGTGATACGAACATTAAACGCTACCCCTTGAGATTCGTATCACCGAGGTTTCACTGTATTTGTGACTGTATTCGGACGGACTGTACAGTACATGTTAGCGCAGTTTAGAACAGGCTGCGAATCCAAATCTAAGACTGCCTGCTGACACAGCTGTAGTACACTCAAACCTCATTGTAACAAAGTTTCATCTTACACGAAAATAAGTTTTTTATATCCGAAAATTCGTTATAAAGGCATATTCCTAACACTATATCTATTTCAAGACTATTCTTCATTTATTTCGTTATAACCGATATTTTGTTATATCCGGGTTTGTTATATCGAGGTACAGTTTTCTTGTGTTCCATGGTCTCTAACTTTGTATGCTTATTGTACATGTTTTATTTGGTGATTGAAATATAGTTCTGTGTGCTCCAGTGTAAATATACCACCACCTATATACATGCCGACCATTTTTCAGCTTCATTTCCTGCTCTTTCTGACCGTGCGTGGAGAGCTGCGGCGTCAGCGGCTCATGGGCATTTCCAAGAAGCAGGCTTCCAGTAGCCGGTAAGTGCTCAGGGCCGCTTGAACGCCTCCGTCCCACTTCATTTGGCAACACTTACAAAACACGAGCACTAGCTCGTCCTTGTTTGGAATGCCAGAATTCCATTGACTGGATTAATCAATCGAATTGTATAAATGACGTGCCGCGTTTGTTATCACGCAGGTCAAGCGTCCTGGTGGGTTCCATGCTTGTGCTGGTGGCACTGCTGGTGGTGTCACTGACGAGCATCTTGTACATCAACATGGAGGGCTCCCGTCTGCGCTCCTACGTGCTTGCCACCACCCTGGGCCTTCTGGTCAGTAGTGGCAGTACAACGCTGTGTTGTTAATTAATCCTTTTAGTAGGCCTTGAATTATCAACGGAAAAAACATTCCCAAAGTGCTTGATTCCATTTAGTGCTTTGTGCAATCAGCACACTCAGTAAGCACAAGAAATGCATCCCATACAATGTTTTTTTTTTATTGGAAAATGGAGAAAAAGAATTCATGAAGTACGAGACAAAGTTGGCTTCCCTGCACTCAGTTTCACTCGTGGTCTTGTAATGGAAAGTGATGCGGTACTGTAGCACCATCTGTGCATGAAAAAAATAACTAGGCAGATAGCCGAGAGAATCTTTTTTTGAGAGGATTTGGGATATTTCTCCCATCGCCAGCTTATGCTAGTCCAAGGAAGAAGTGGACATGTGAAATGTGTCAGTAGACTGAACTAATCTACAGAAGTTAAAGGGTTGAGTACTTTGTACAGATTGATGCATATCGTCTTGGCAGAGGTACCCTCTGCTGTCATTCCACCAAAGTTTTACATAACTATGTCTCACGGACTTTTCCAGTTTGTCTGGAAGTGTAATTCTCGTGTTTTGAATTTTAGGGCCTGCTGGTGTTCTTCCTATACGTGGTGGCAGCCAGGGAAAAGGTAAATAATTTTTTTGCCCACTTCGACCGCAGTCGTCACATTGTGTAAACTTAGTGATTGCTTGAGAGCGAGTTCACTTCACTGCGGAGAGAGACTTTTATGACAGTGAGCTGCTACACCAGTGGTGAAATTCATTCATTATCTGTGGCAGTGTCAATGGATAAATCAATAGGCGCGTTATATATATATGCTATCTCTGGCAGCATTTTTGAAACTGCACTGCGTAATAGCTAAGTGTGCTGTTGGTGATGTTTGTTAATGATGGCATTAAGGTGCTTGTAACATCTGAAATCACAAGAACGGTGTTTTGGTGTTAATGCCAAACCAAGTATTGTTGTATTCATCATTCTTGAAGTGCTGCAACTAAGCTAGTGCAATTAACGTTCTCACTGGCCCACTGAATTTTTCGCCAGTTAAACCTTTCCATCTGAAAATGTGCAAGCGACACTTAAGGCAACGTGCACCCTCTTCAAAGTGACGTGAAATTTGGTGCAACTGTGGTGCAATGTCGCCCCGCTGCTTCATCCGCACACTTTTCTCTCTCTTCAGCAGCCGCCCTCACCGAGCCTGGCAACCAGGAGTAACACCACCAAAGGTATGTTTACTTTTGCTGCACCCTCCCAGCCCTACAATTCCCACAGACTCAAATAATTCACTGAAGGCGCAGTTTCATGCTGTCACAGGAACGAAGGAATGTTTCAAATAGTTGAGGCGTGGCAAATGGGTAGTAGTGGTAGCGCATGCGAGAGCCAGCTGTTGATTAAAGGGGTACTGACACCAATTTTTGAAGCTGAGTTGACCACCCTGAACAAGTGTGAAGTTAAGTACTCAAACCTCGACGTAACGAACCCGAATATAACGAATTATCGGTTATAACGAAGAAAGTGAGGAATAGTTTTGTCATAGATACAGTATTAGGAATATACGTTTATAACGAATTTTCGGATATAACGAAGTATTCTCGTGGCAGATGCGACTTTTTTATAGTGAGGTTTGCGTGTAAATGCTGATAAGATATTGAAGTCGTGTTGCATGACGCACGTACTGATACACTAGCGTGACGTCAGGCTACAATGTCAATTCTGGTGACCTTGTGCACCAGTATGGCTGGTTGCATTGAGGCGAGGTACCCAAATATACAGTATGGCCGCTTGTGTGTCGCCAGTAGAGCCACGCAGCAGAGCGGCTGTGGAAACGTCACAATATCTTGTGTGAACATGTGATCTCATGTCATGTCGTGACGTCATGGTACAGTAGGTACAGTACTTCAAGGTTCGCCATTACTACCTAAAACATTGCGTTTGGCTAAGAAGCAATGCCAGAATTCCTGACAAAATTTACTAGGATGTTCGAGTTTCTGACCTAAAACCAGCGACACAAACATGTATCTGTATGAGAAAGTCATCTACGTGAAATACTTGGGAAGTGCTTGACATCTCGAAAATGGGTGAGCGCTATTGGATGGAGCATTTATGCGAATTCCCCGTGGGAGGGACAGCAACTGCTGGGGGGTGGAGTTCACATTTTTTCTTAGGTTGTAGTCATCTATAGTGCGTGACTTGGGGTGGTTCTCTATACAGCTTCGAACCTCTTGACCCAAGTTTAATGCAAGAAAATTACGCGTGAGTACTACGTACTTCTCTACAATTGCGTTGAGATGATGCAGAATATCCACAGTTTTGACGCTGGACAATTTTGATGCGACGTTCTGGGAACCTGAGCAACTAGTGCCCCAATGGTGTTTGCAGGTCTAGCGGGTCCAACAGTCCTGGCGACCGTGATGGGTCGTGACGAATCGGAGGGGCTGCTGGCTCAGGGAAACGCGGGGCTAGACCTGCCGCGGTTGGAGGAGAGCCCCCATGGTTCGCGGTCACAGGTGAGCCCTCCTAGTGACTGTATCTGTGTGCAGTAGTGTGTACTCTAGCAGAACAGACTGTTGAGCTAGTTGGCTACCGCGAACACTGAAAGAGTATAGCGCGAACGAAACAACGAACACAGAAAAGGGAGGCAGGCAACAGACTAGTGCTGTTATTGGAGTCACTCACCGGCTTTAAATGCATATTGTCATAGTGCTGTGCACTGTGGGAGTTGAGAGCACCCTTCCCCCTGGTGCCTTGTTCCCCAGCTGGTCACGGCGTTGTGGCTGTGACCACAACGCGGGGCCTTTTTGTCTGGTGCAAGCCATGTGTCGCCCATCCCAGCCTCTCGCCACACTAGCACATGTCACTGGCCTACACCTGTCCTCAATGGCTGCCAGAGACAGCGCCCTCTCCACATGAGCTCGCTTTTGTCTGGCACTGGCTCGCCTCGTCAAATGCTCTCAGGTCAGCACAAGAGGTTCACGCGCTGCTCTAGCAGGCAGCTTCTCGTCTGTGTGCTCGACTGCGCACCTGTGTGAGATAGTCATAGTGCCGCTGGCAGGCATACTCGATTGGTCTTGTGGAGTTTCCCTGCACGCCATGTGTTGTTTGCGCTGTGTGTGTGCGTGTGTGTTTCTTCGTCATGTGTTTGTCTTCAGTGCGCTTTCACCGTTCATAAACTGTATGGCCTGCAAGCCCCAAAATTGTTGCGCTGTGCTGCATCTTGGGTCTAATAAACCAGTGTTTGTTGACGACCTGCCTCGAGTGCCTTTTCTGCACTGTGTCGGAGAGTCGACGAACCCAGCCGCAGTGTCTTTGTGCGAGGAAGCGCTGGAGTATGTCGCCTGTCTTCCCAGTTGTGCTCCTAGGGTAAGCTTTGTGCGAACCTATCTCCACAGCCTGTGCAACATCGCGTTAGGAAACTAAAAATAAATATGTGGTAGTACATGCAGTGTACCAGGTGTAACCGACAGCCACGCATGTGAAAAGGAGCCCTGCAGAAATTCATATTCAGAGGCCTGCCATGTGATCGAAGCATTGCTTATACAGACACACTAATTCTTCCCGACAGAGAATGCTTCCAGAGCAAGCCGAGATGAGAAACTTTTGCTTTTGCCCAGAATCTTGGTACCACGAAAAAATGGCTCACACCTGCACGCAGAGATGTGCACAACTAAATTCGCACACTTTTCCTCTTTCTGTTTTACCCTCTGTGCGTGCTCCTTTAAGCGAGTGTGACTGAACTTAGTGAGTGTGACTCAAATAAACAGTTGTTTGTAGTGGTTAGTGCATTGGCTACCTCCCTTTTTCTGTGTTCATAGTTTTTTCTCACGGTATGCTCTTTTAGTTTTCACAATGGTTTGTTACACTTACAAACAAGGCAAACTGAATTTACAAGGGTGAATGCCACTTTTTCTAAAGAAACACTTAAGAGACAAACTCAGTTTAGGTTGGCAATGTACTGAACCAGGAACAGCAGCATTGGTGTCGTGTTAAGAGGCACAAAACACAACTTTTGGGGCCCGCACACCACACTGCTAACGCAAACACCGTTTGTCTTGTTAATATATAATGTGTTTTGACAAAAGCCCAGGGCAAAAATGTTTCCTCGTTTGCAGAAGTAGTGAGCAGCGAGAGCTTTTTGGTTACCTGTGAAAACCTGCGAATTTGGACCACCTGCCCCCCAGCCCTGCTTTGCGAAATCGCGATAGATACACTTACTAATGGTGCAAGGTTGGCTGGGGCCTCTCCTAACCTGTCCTTCTACCACGGTGCAGATTTAAAGTTGCCAAATCAGCCCGGCATGCCTTTTTAATGATTCGGACCTTTCTCGTCTCTTTCAGATCTTCGAGGCCAAAAATGAGGACGAGGAATCATCGCAGCAGCAGTCCGACCCTTCCTTCACGGTCACCGCTGTCTGATTGCCGTCCGCCACGTGTGTGTGTGTGTGTCTGTGCCAGCCGTCACCGCAGCCATCGAACAAAGGAACAAAAGAAGGAAAAGAAACATTCAATGCACAGAAGAGTCCTTCCCACAACTAAGCCACATTTTTAATCACTCCATCGTCGTAAAGCATAACACCAGAAGGTCCATTTGCTCACACCATTCACCAATAACACCGCAGTCTTTGCTGACTGCAGCTGTATGCATTTGCTGCGTCTTTTAGTGCAGTGCGTGGAGGTCCCGTTTTTCGTCCATCAGCACCCCGACTATATTTACATTCTTGGGGTGTTTCGTTCACTTGTTTGGGCTGTGACAATAATTGCCGTCAATTGAGAACGTCGACCCACATTAAGCAGCCTGGATTGCTTTTGTTTCAGCAATATTGCGTGCATGTGTGAGTGTGACTAAGAAGACAGGGGCCATCACAAGATGCTTTATACGGAAGGTGCACACAACTAGAGGGAGGGCCACAAATGTCAAAGAGCGTTAAGAACGGGGACAGAGCACTGACACAGTTGCACATTGAGGAAAGGCGTCTTCAGATAGTTGAGTGCGCCCCAGTAGTGTGCTGCTGTAAAAGCAGATACTTCGGATTTACCTCCACGATAGAGTTTTTAGTAGCCTTTCCGTCTCCATTCCAGGTTTTATATGTACATTTACGCCAAGAGCAGGCCTCTTAATTTTTTCGTTTTTTATCAAACCAAGATAACTTCTTGCACTTAAAAGATTACTTAAGATCACAGAAGGTCAGATCTGCAAATTCTAGTTGATATTTTTAAGCGACTTTTATTTTTAAATTTCTCTTAAGCTTTTCTACGATTTTCCCAATTTAGGGCCTCATTTTTTTTAATTACATTTACACACCCCTCACTACACTATAACCGAATTAAGGCTTAACTTCTCTCATTAAAGCTGCGCACTTATTACACGAGATGCAAAGCTTCATTTTAAAGGACTTCAACTTCTCCTTGCATCACCATACACAGTTCATGCGTGTAGTGCGCAAACATTACATTGACCCATTTAATGCATCTGAATGCATCATGCGCATTCAGAATAGTATGCCATTGACAGCCACTAGTCTCCATTGTTCGACCACCTCATGTTGTTGTTACAGTGGCCAGCTGTGTGGGCGACTGTGTCAGTGTTCCACCTGGAAGTCTGTCTCATCTAATAACCTCTCATTCACGAAGAAAGAAACCGTAGACTTAACGCTCGACTTAATACCAACTACCACAGTCATGACTCGAGTCAAAAAAATAAGCCGGGTGCGTTGTTGTACGCAGCGCAACTTGCCACTGCGGGGCCACCACTTTTGTGCTCACATTCGCGCACGCTTTACGCAAATCACCACCGACGCTTTCCAGCCACCTTTACCCATAATAGTCATCAGTGGTTTTGTTTGTTGGCAGTCGTGTGCGTCCAATTTACGAGTTTTCATAGGCACTGAAAACATCTTCATGTTCCTCATTACCTTTGGGCACATCTTGTCACAAGTTTGCGCGTGTAAGACCTCGTACGTGCCATGCGCCAACGTATGCAATCCTTCAGTCAAAGCGGTTGTCATTGACTCCTGTGCAGTTTTAAACATGCTCTCATTTGTTTGCATCCGAAGAAGCGGTTGGTTTCAGTCCATTTCAGCTTGACAAGCTTTCCTACTCTGGTGCTGATACTGCTTCAAGAAGCGCGGTTGTAGGCCGTAAAGGTTGTTGGCCACATTTTCCTTTGTGCTTCTTGAAGAAATGTGATTGTTGAAAGTGGATGCCCCAGGTTACTTTATGTAAGAAGCTGTTTTGAGTCATTTTTGACTCCCCAAAAGTTTCCGCAGTGTCTCTCACAACCATTTTGACTGGAAGCAATCTTGACGTCTCCTCGGTCCCCTGCGTGGGGCTTATCTCGTCACAGAGCTAACACAGCTTTGTCGTATTTATTATTATGCTAATGCGTTATTTATTTAAGGCACCTGCAAATCACAGATGCCCATTGTATTCATGTTGTTCTCGCTGATTTTACCGTGTACTGTGATGCTTTTAAAAAAATACACGACGACATCCCATGTAGTACCACCTGTTGTGCGGAATGTGAAGTTTCAAAGACATGTGGTTAAGCTTCATTGTTGGCGTTTTTCTTTCTTTTTTTTTTGCTTCAAGCTATTACTTGCTGCCAGTTGATGTAAAACTGGCTTTGAATGTATGCTAGAGGAACTACCCGTTGTGTTCTGTGGTTTGCTGTATGAGAAACTGTTTCAATGTTTAAATTTTTCTCAGCTCAGGGAGGGTGTTGTTTACCGCTATCCATAAGGCCCACTCATGCAGGGAACACTCAGTCTATGCCATTACCTTCCTACAAAAAAAGTTGCATATGCACTCTGGTAACATTGTATATTCTCCCGTGCTTTCCTTACAACTTTTACCGAGTTTACATTAATTTTGCATGAACACAGCTTAATTTGTTTGAATTGCATAGAAAATGTAAAAATTATTGGACTGCATATGTAGCACTGCAGTAGAGAGATTATAGCATGAAGGCTGTTTTGCTAATGTGTCCCATCACCCTTTTCTTTAAACTGAAGCAGAAATGTTCCACTTATTGATTTCACTATCAACTGGGTGTTCCACTTAAACATTGATCCATATTGTACCAGGATAATGCTTTGCACATTGGAGTAACTGTGTGTTTGTCTTCCAGAAGTTGGAAGCACGTGTGCTGTGTGTGTTATGTGACCATTGTTTTAAAACGTGGCTGTTTTAACGTGTCGTTGTTCCCCTGCTGGGGTACGGAAAGGGATAAGTTGAGTTCAAGGGCGTGTTTTTAGGTAGAGTATTTCTTTGACGGTTTTAGCTGCCACCTTTACCGTGTTTTAGTGGGAGTGTTTATGTGCCGGACCACAACCCCAAGCAATGTGTTTTTTTTTTTCGGAGTCTGAACATTCATGCAGTGTATGTATGTGTGTGATCACTTGTGCAATGTTGGTAAGCTGCCAACTGTTCCACATTTTTTTTTTTTTTTGACGTGAACAATCCTTTTATGGCTGCTGTGGCTCAGCGGGGAAAAAAAATATGTCTAGTCATGTTATGGATGCAACTGCATTTTTAAAACTTTTTTTACAACGATCAATAAACATTGGTTGGCAATGAAGCAGTGGTCCGTTTTATTCTAAACTCCACAAATTGTTAGATACATGGTAATGCTGGAATCTTTAAATGACATGGAGTTTGAGCTAGTACAGTAGCAGCAGATTATTGAAATGCAGCCTTGTCAACTGTAGCTATCAGGACGAAGGAGGTGACATGCCACGCTTGTCAAGAAAATGTTAACTGATACAAGAGCTAGATGCTTGGGATGTTAGAAGTTTGTGGCAAGAAAAGTTAGAAATAATGATCGGAAAGATAATAAGAATGAATATTTCTGTTCTAGGGATTAGCGAGTTGAAATGGACAAGCATTGGCCACTTTAATTCTAACGACCTCATAATTTTTTACTCTGGCAGCGTACCAACAAAGAGAAAAAGCATAGCATTTATAGTAAGCAGTGCAATAATGAATTTGATACAAGGCACTCGCGTCAATTCATTCAACATAAAAAGTTGCCCGATAAACTACACACCCATTCAATTTCAAGCACCAAGTAAAGAAGGGAGCAGGGAAGAAATGGAAGAATTATATGGCTAGCTGCAAGATGTGGAGAAAACACAAGGAAAAGATGCTCTCTCTCTCTCTCTCTCTCTCTCTCTATATATATATATATATATATATATATATATATATATATATATATATATATATATAGTAAGGCACGGCCTCTAGACCGGCCGTGCCTTACTAAAGCGCATAGCAGCGTCGGTGTTTCTTTTACGCGCATTCTCGCAGGGCACGTCTCAATAGCCTTGTACAAGCCAACAGAGTAGTAGTCAGGTCTCCGTCTCTTTCGCCTCGTCCGTGTGAGCGGGGGGACTTTTGAGGGGAGCTCTCCCCGCCGGCTGACATCACTAAGCTCCGCCTTTATCGCCCGCGGATTTGTCCCCCCGTGTGAATAGAAGTCGAGAAGCACCCAGCTGCCCAGTGTGTGTGTGAGTGCGCGTATGCGTGCGTGTCTATTCAGCTCCGCTGTAACAATCATAATTCGTAACAAATTGACTAAGAAATAAAGGCAATTTCCAGTACGTCTGTGCAATTTGAGTAAATCGCGGAGCTGGCAAGCTAACGCCACCACCTGGCGAACGCGGATTGAGTTCTTTTTAAATGCGTATCACTTTAGGTGCTCTGCTTGACGTCCGTCTATAGATCTCATCTAACGTGATCGCGCTCAAAATCAAGTGGTCAATACAGGACTAAAACAAGGCTAGCAATGCCCATAACCGGCTTAAAATAAACGAACGATTTCGAAAATAATGTTATGAACAGAAATAACCAAGAAGTAATCGCAATAAATAACTTAAAATCGCTAAAAACGCCTCGGAAACATGCGCCTGACTCCCGTGCCGCGCAAGGCATGGTGCGCCACCACCCAGCCAAAAGCACGATCGCCCCTCTAACCGGCGTTCTCCGGGAAACAACCAGATGGAACTCGCTGCAGGCGACACGTATCTCAACTGCAGTAAGAAGCAGGAATACCGATTTTGGGAATCTCACTATCTGGCCCGTAGCCAGGAATATTTTTCAAGGGGGGGGGGGGGGGCTTGTTGAAAGCCTTGAAAAACACCCCCTTCCATCCGAATTTCGGGGGGGGGGGGCAGCCCCCCCCCCCCCCGAAATTCGGATGGAAGGGGGTGTTATTTCCGTGGGCTTACCTCAAACATTCAGGACCTCGGCGATTTGGTAGACAGAGCAGTGACAACTGCACGAACTGGAATTGCTGGGTGCCCGTGCTATGCAATTCCACAGGTTAGCGGAGCTGGATTTGTAGAAGTGCACCAATTGCTACACAAGAACATTTTTTTTATCATATTTTCTTTTTTTCTTTCATGCTTCTTTCTTTCTTTCTTTCTTTCTTTCTTTCTTTCTTTCTTTCTTTCTTCTTCGTGTCCTTATATATATATATTGCTTCTCGGAAAGGTGCCAGGCCTTTTGTCACCAAAATTGCTGGAGAACTTACGAAAAAAAAATGTCGCGCGTTAAAATGTTACATTGTGGTCTCTACATCTTGTGTTTACCCCGCTTTGCAGCTACTTTGGTGCGTACAGTGTGTGCAGAAAGCTATCATCATCATGAATGGATATATTCCACGGAAATAGGGCAAATCTCACTTGCTCACCGCTGGTCCACTAAAAATAAAGACGGCAACAGACACCAATCAAGACTCCAAGACAAACGTAACTAGTAATTGAGAAAAGCTTTAATAAACCATCAGGATTAACCCAACGATAAGCACGCACATTTCAGCTTCGCTGAAGCGTCTGTACTGAGTGCTTCAGCGCCTACGTACAGCGAGATAATGACGTTAAAGTCTACCGGCGGCTGCGAGAAGACCCCGAAGCAATGGAAGCCCTACGCGAACGACGACGTGCCCGTAGATCTGTGAGAGGCGCGAACGCTCGGTTTGAGCGCGAGTTTCTGTCTCTGAAGTTTGGACAT